>JAJOOS010006971.1:0-27217 GCA_029582725.1 Solanum chiquidenum
GTGAGACTTAGACTTCCGCTGTGTGTTTTAAAGTTATTTTAATGAAGTTTGAATGTGTGGATGTAAATAAGTTTTTTTATTCCGCACTATTTTCATTATTGAATGCAATGAATGACTATGTGGCTTGTATAAGACCCCTTCGGGATTGAATACGCCATGTTACGACTAGGGGGTACTCTCGGGTCGTGACATTCTGCTTGCAACTCTAACTCATAAGCTACATCACCAACCCTCTTCAGGATTCTATAAGGACCTAGATATCTTAGACTGAGCTTCCCTTTCTTTTCAAATCTCATCACCCCCTTCATAGGTGACACCTTCAGGAAAACCCAATCATCAATTTTGAACTCTAAGTCCCTTATTTGCACATATGCATAGGACTTATGATGACTCTGACCTATCTTAAGTCTATCTATGATGACCTGAACTTTTTCAATAGCTTCATGAACCAAATCTGGCCCAATCAATGGTGCTTCACCTACTTAAAACCAACCAATCGGGGACCTGCATCTACACCTATATAGTTACTCATACGGGGCTATCTTAATACAGGAATGAAAGCTATTATTATAAGAAAATTCTCTGAGAGGTAGGTGATCATCCCAACTACCCTTGACATCAATCACGCAGACTCTCAACATGTCCTCTATCGGCTGAATTGTACGTTTTTCCTGACCATCCGTCTATGAATGAAATGTTGTGCTGAGATTAACCTGAGTGCCAATACCTTTCTAAAATGATTTCCAGAACTGAGAGGTAAACTGACGACCTCTATCTGAGATGATAGACAAGAGAATTCCATGCAACCTGACTATCTCATTGATGTAGAGTTTAGCATAGTACTTCGCTGAATCTATAGTCTTGACAGCCAAGAAGTGAGCGGACTTAGTAACTCTTTCTACTATCACCCAAGTGGAGTCATGAGGTCTGTGAGTACGAGGTAAACCCGTAATGAAGTCCATATTTATCACTTCCCACTTCCATGTAGGAATGTTAATCTTCTGAGTCATACCTCCTAGTTTCTAATGTTCTACCATAACCTATTGACAATTAAGACACTTAGCCATGAAGTTTGCTACGTCCCTCTTCATGCCGCTCCACCAAAAGACTTCCTGTAGATCTCGGTACATCTTAGTGGAACCTGGATTAAATGGAATACCTGGAGTTATGAGCTTCTGTAAGGATTTGCTGCCTCAACTCACCCACATTATGAACACATAAGCGACCCTGTTAACGAAGTCCACCATCTCCCCCTTGGGATAAAAACTCAACTTTCTGCTGATGAACTCCGCCTTTCAAATGAAGTAATATAGGATCACTATCTTGTTTTTCCTTAACCTCTGATACTAGTGAAGATTCCGATCCATTTTGAACTATCACCCAACTATGTGATGTATCTGTAAGGCAAACTCCAAAGCGAGCAAGACGGTGAAAATATTTTGCTAACTCTTTCTTTTATTCCTCGACATGTGCTACGCTACCCATACACAGTCTGTTAAGAGCATCAACCACTACGTTGGCCTTACCAAGATGGTAAAGCACATTCATGTCATAGTCTTTGTGGAATTCAAGCCATCTCATATGATGAAGACTCAACTCTTTCTGGGTGAACACGTACTGGAGGCTCTTATGATCTGTGAAGACATAGACATGAACATCATACAAGTAGTGTCTATAAATATTAAGGGAAAATACTACGGTTGCAAGCTCGTGGTCATGAGTCAGATAGTTCTTCTCATGGAATTTAAGATATCTAGAAGCATAAGCTATGGCCTTACCTAACTGCACCAACAAACAACCTAAGCCGGCTCTAGATGTATCACAATAAATCACATAACCATCTGAACCATCTGGTAAAGTAAAGATAGGAGTTGTAGTCAACCTAGTCTTTAGTCCTGCAAAGCTTTTCACACACTCATCTGGCCAGTGAAACTTAACCTTCTTCTGAGTAAACTTGGTCAATGGGGAAGTTATGGATGAAAATCCTTCAACAACCTCCTATAATAATCACCCAAACCCAAGAATCTTCTGATATATTTTGGAGAGATGGGTCTGGGCAAGTGCTGTATTGCCTCAATTTTTCTGAGAATCCACTAGGATCCTTTTGTTGGATACCACATGACCAAGGAAAGAGATTGATTGTAACAAAAATTCACATTTACTAAACGTAGTGAATAACTGGCGATCCTAGAGAGTTTGCTGAATGACTTTCTAATGAGTCACATGCTCCCCTCATTCTGAGAATAAACAAGGATATCATTAATAAAGATGATAACGAACAAGTCCAAATATTGTTTGAACACCCTGTTCATTAAGTCCTTAAAGTTGCAAGAGCATTTGTTAGTAACTACAAATTCAAAGTGACCATACCGAGTTCTAAAAGATGTCTTCGGAATGTCACTATCTCTGACTCTGAGCAGATCATAGCCGAATCTGAGGTCTATCTTAGAAAAGTAACTAGCACCCTTGAGTTGGTCGAAAAAGTCATCCATTCTTGGGATGGGATACTTATTCTTGATGGTGACTTTGCTCAACGAACGATAGTCAATGCACATTCTGAGAGAACCATCTTTCCTTTTAAAGACCAACACTGGAGCACCCCATGGAGAGATACTAGGTATGATAAATCCTTTATCTAGAAGGTATTTCAACTGCTATTTCAATTCCTTAAGCTCAGCTGGACTCATTCTGTAAGGAGGAATCTAAATGGGTTGTGTGTTTGGGAGGAGATCTATTCTAAAGTCGATTTCCCTTTTAGGAGGAACTCTAGGAAGATTTTCTGGAAATACTTTTGGAAACTCATTTACTACTAGGACTTACTCAAGAGTTGGGGTTTCAAAATTTGAGTCCTTAACGCGAACAAGATGATAGATATACCCTTTGGAAATCATTTTTTTGGCCTTAAGGTAAGAGATGAATCTACCCATAAGCACTAAGCTATTACATTTCTATTTTAAAACTGGCTCCATTGGAAACTGCAACCGAACGATTCTAGTTCTACAATCGACTGAGGATTAACAAGAATATAACCAATCCATGCCTATAATGATTTCAAAATCTACCATTTCTAACTCTAGAAGATCTGGTATGGTGACTTTCTGAGAGATTTTGACAGCGTAATTTTTGTATACCCGTCTAGCTATAACTAGGACACCAATTGGAGTAGAGACAGAGAAGGGTTCTGAGAGAGTTTCTTGACTGACACTGAAGTTTACTACTATATAAAAAGTTACAAAAGACAGTGTAGCCCCTGGATCTAACAATGCATAAACATCTAAATGAAAGACTCATAACGTACCAATGACCACAACAGAAGAATCCTCCTGGTCCTAGTGAGTCTGGAAAGCATGAAACCTATTCTGGAGTTGACCGCCACCTGTACTAGACGAAGCACCCTGCTGAGTTGGGCAATCAACTAGTGCTGCTGGAGCTGTAGACTGATCCTTATTGTTGTTACCTCCTTGCCCCTACTTGGTAGAAGGGAAATCCTTGAACTTATGGCCAGACTAACCACACCCAAAGCACCCTTCCTTTCATATAAGACACTCACCCAGATGGTTCTTACTACACTTTGGAAAAGTTGAGAAAGTCCTATTACCTAAAGAAATCCCTCGAGACTTAGAGACAAATACCCTACCAAGCTGATCCTATCGAAACTTGGGGGATGGAGCACTAGCTGATGAAGGTGCTGGGGCTGTAGACCTCTATTGAAACTGTGAGCGTTTCCCACGGTCCGACTTTTGTAGTGAGTACTCATAGTTTCCTATTCTGGCCTTTTTTTTATCCTTAGACAATTCCCTAAGCTTATCTCCCTCAACCTGCTGAGCATGAGTCATTAGTCTTGAGATATCCATTTCCCCTAGAAGCATAGCATTTGTGCACTCAGTCTTCACCAGATCGGATACCCTAAACAAGAAGTTACTCATTAGACACCTTGGATCGAAAACCATGTGTGGAGCATACCTGGAGAGTTGGGTAAACTTTAACCCACATTCTTGGACTAACATTGAACTCTGCTTCAAGTTCACAAACTCTTGTGCCTAGCCTCTCTCAACTCCCTTAGGAATAATCTGTCTAGGAAAGATCCAGTAAACAATCCCAACTCACATGATCTGTATCCGCACCCATGTTATCTTTTCACTGAGTGAACCAGATATAAGCCACATCCTTAAGTTGGTAGGATGCCAACTCAACATTCTTAGTTCCAGTCACTTGCATTACTCCAAGGATTTTCTTAACCTCATCAATGATGTTTGCTGGGTCCTCACCAACATTCGACCCTAGAAACTCAAGCAGATTCAACCGAACAAAGTCTCAAACCCTAGTTGCCGCTGATCCACCATTTTTGTTAGTAGGAACCAGGGTTGCTGATTATTCTGACATACTTTGAGCCAAGAGCTGGATCGTATTCCAAAATTCTTCATTCTTAACCTCATGGTTCGGGACTAGAAGAACTGCATTAGCATTGCATGCATTAACATTATGTGTGTTAGGTCGATGATGAGGCATGATCTGAAACGCTTCATGATGGATTAGAAAGGAAAAGTTGGATCATACCCACGCATGATAAGAATAACAAAAAAATGATTTTTTTAAATACACTTTATAGCCTCCCTCTCATAGATGTGGTGCACTTCACAATCATGAAAGACACTCTAATTAGTGTGGCTTTCAGACATTCTAGGACTCTTGAACTTAATACTCTGATACCAACTTTGTCATGCCCCAAGGCTAGCCCCTTGAAGTAACATGGAACCTACGATTATGAGTGAGCCCAAGCGAACCATATGCTGGCATATATCAAGCATGCTGAGAATAACTGAATTAGACATATATTATGCTGAAGCTAAAATAATAGATAACTGGAAAAATGGGACACCCTAACTAGTATGAATGTATAAACCACACTAAGAGTTTAATAACAACTGAAAGATAAACTTAACAATTCAAGTTGATTCTACTACTACATCTGAAAAATCCTCTAACTGAGTTGATTTGTTGGGACATACCCCCCAGCTAACTCTAAAAAAAACTGAAACTTAAATGTAAAGACTGAAATGAAAGAATGTCTATTGTCCTCCAAGTGTGAGGACTCACCACTGAAGCTGCTGAATGCAGATTGAGAATTTATCTAAGTGCGGTATGAATGCTGAGTACCTGAACCTACATCATAAAAGGATGTAGCACAGACAGTGCACATTGCTTTGAATGTAGTGAGCATACATAATACAGATACTAAGCTAAAAAAGTACACGTATAAAGGTTGAACAAAGAATAACTAAGAAATGACCTAACTGAGTAAGAATGTAAGTACTGAAAACATAACTGAAAAGTAAAACTAAATCCAATGATCAAGTGCTAATCATGAACATGACATGCTAAACTGAATACTGATAACCTGGTCAAATGCACTAAGAGTCTGATTGTGGGAGATACTATTAACTGACATAAAACCACGTGAGCTAAACGTGGAGTCTGATGTATACGCCCCATCGAGAGGACCCAATATACCTTGCAAGGGGTATAAAGGAATAGCTGGTGTGATCACTAAATTTGATGCCTATCAGAGGGGACTTTTAAACCTATGAGGCCACGTAATTATGGGACTATAAGGGCGCTGAACCCTAGTCAAACTTGGTGCTAAGTCTACTTCCAACTTAATATGTATATGACTGAAACGTAACTGAAATACTGAATAGCTCAAAATACTGACATGAAATCTTAGAATGCGACATTTATAAACTGATAATGTAACATTTGAAATCTAAAGCTTGATTATCTGACCTAGCAAATATAATTCATGAACTAAGAGAATTTATACAACTATGGTTCTGAGTTTCATGCTAGAAACTAAGTAAACTTTACAGAAAACAAGCTAATTCGATTTAGGATACTATAACAGTTAAATCATAACCATTATCTAAGGTTTTAGAAACCCTAGGTCTAAACAAGATATGGAGAATCAAGGATCTGACAAAATTCTAGGGACCTAGTGGATGAAAGGAACCCACTAGTAAAATCCCACATACCTGGTGATGAAATCTACGGAGAAATCCTTCGATTTCGGAGTTGAAACTTGAAGAAAATAATCTGCTTGTTCTTGAGAGGCAGGTTGACTTTCATATTCTTTATGGCTCTAATTTCGATGAATTCTGGTGAATAAAGGTTTTGGGTTAGGTTTTTACTAAGGTATTGGGCTTAAACTGAGTAAAACGATATATTTTAGGTGTTAAACGTCGTAGTTTATATGTCTAACGCATAGGGAAAAGACCGAAATGACCCCGACTTAAAAGTTGATGAGGCCGACCACAGACCCATTGATGGACATTCATCAGGACCACGACCCGTTGAGTAGGACGTGGTTCTTGTCCAGGGTTTACTTGATTCTTGGTATGTCCCAACTATGACCCATTTCACGGATCGTGTGAAGGACCATGGACCGTGAAGGCCACTGTGGTTCTTTACTTGTGGCAGGGGTTCACTGGCTCAAGACGACAGACCTATCCATGGCCCGTCATCAAGACCACGACCCGTGGTGGGCTCCGTGGTTTTGTGCTTTAGCTAGGTTAGTTCTATGTGACTTTCACGAGCCTTCCCGCGGCTCGTGTGGTGGTCAACGGCCCGTGAACCCCTCTGTGGTTCACTTTTTTCAGTTAAAAAGTCCTAGTCTGATATCTGAGGTGTTACACATGGGCCCCTTGAAATCCTATACGTCATGTTACAACTAAGGTATACTTTGGGTCATGACAATGCTACATCCCAATACTTTCCATAGCTTCATCAATTTGATCAAAATGTGATACAACATGCATATCACTTGGATATTTCATCAATTTATGAATATTAAAACTTACTACTTTGTCATTAACTCAAAACTTGAACTCGTCACCTTCTATGTCAAGACCTAGGGGTATCCCCTAGATGAAACAAGGCGTACTTAAACCCGAAGGGTCTTATAAAATTCCCTTAGCATATCATAACATGAGGTAATAGAAATGATGCGGATATCTTAAAACTTTTTCCATACAATCGATGTCTTTTATAAAAACAAGCGGAAGTCTACAAAACTTTGTCTCAAACCATTTACAATAATATGAATATTCTTTGGGATGCAACCCATACAATAGTCTAAAACATAAAGAAAAGACAGAAAGAAAAGGTGATCACATCCTCGAATCTATGAGGACTCACCAAGTCTACAAATCCTTGTCCTACTAGGAACCTAGCCACGAGAATGGGACTCGATATCGCCAAACCCTACATTTGATAAGAATGTAGGCAAAAGTATGCGTTAGTACAAAATGTACTAAATATGATGGCTACATAAATCATCGACATAAGCATATAAGAGGCATTAGTCAACACAAGACATATACCATAAATATAAGAGACAATAACACAAGTCATAAACATAAGACACATCATCATAAGACATAGGATATAAGCATAAGAGATAACAACATAATCATAAGCATAATCTCCAACATAGACACAATGTAAATATTAGTCATCATAAGGCATAATTCATATACATAGTCAATACTTAGTCATTCATATTATAAGAGAACCACTTCATCAGTAACCCACTACTAAGGATGCTGAGATCGTTACTTTGGTTCTGAACTTCTCTCTCGAGCAAGCTCACAACACGGAAATGGTTACACTAAATAATGCAAAATAAGTTGAAATCACCATAACGGTCTAGACCCACTTCAAATCAACCTCCCCGTTCGTATTTCAACGCACCCACTTAGCAAAATTCAACAATTGACTTCATGGTCAAAACCCCAAGCGAAGGATTTTAGCCACTCATATTAAAAATGTAAAGAAAATCAACACCCATACTTCTTCCCATCAAAGAAAATCAACACACATACTTCTTCCCATCAATAAATGCAGCAAATTTAGGGTTTTACGGGGAAATAAACTAGAAATTTGATTGATTACAAAATCTTTTTTTAGAAAATCTCTACAAAAATCACTCTCAAAACCCTTTTATGGTGTTTTTCTCTCTAATTGCGTCGTTCCTCTTTTTTCTGAATGCTCTGTTTCATATCCAAAAAATAATTTAAACAAGTCTGAGGTGTGGATGCCACGAAACATTCGGTGAGGTTAGTTGAGTGTCGCTGACCTGTCGGCGATGCGCCGAGTGTTCATTATTTTGCTTCAATTTTCTTTTACTCATTCTTGGTTTGACGACTGCGCCTTTAGGCGATTCAAAGCTAGGTCGTTGAGCATTTCCGTGAATTGCCTTTTTCCTTTTGTTTCGCCCATGTGCATGTGTTCAAATCTTCTTTAGCAACCTTTGGCGATTTGGTTGTCTTCCACCGAATGTATCGGTCACACGCCACCTGGATCTACTGTTCACCTAAAGTATTATTCGTTTTTCTCCACCTTCTGTAACTTTAGGCGGTATCAAGGTAATTCAGCGATTCGCCAACTAAACATTCCCATCGCTAACTTGGTTACCTCCTTCAGCACTTGGCATATTTGATGTTGGGCGAGCCTGAGACCATTGGTAAATCACCCAATGTTTTGTCCGATCCTCAGGCCTTTTTTTTTTATTCTTTTGGGTTCCTTGTTCCTTTTTGCTCCATAGTGTCCATGCGTGGTCTCTAATGTTCAAATACCTAAAATTCAAGCATTTACATCAGTTATGGAGACCAAATATACAATTGAGGACACTAATTTTATTAAAAACAAGCCCTAAATGAGTCCAAATTATGGACTCATCAAATATCCACTAGATGCTAAGCATAATTCCCACGGAGTACCTGTTAAGTCATAACTTGTTTCATTAGAATAACTCATTAGATCATGCGTGAGAATAACCTTTCATCGTCCATGTCTTCATGTTCATGTTAGATTCAATTAGGTGAAAAAACATTTCAACCTTAGAATCATCATATTGTGAGAAAACCTTATACATCAGGTTCATTATGTGTTCATGAGAATAGCCTTTCAATGAATCACAACAACATTATCATAATTATGGACACTTCATTCATAGTCATACATATGGGTGTATGTGAGAATAGCCTTTCAACAACACCACAATTACGTCATAGTCATAATCACTTTACTCTCAAAGTGTTCTTAAAACATATGCATAACCTTAATAAAACATGAATATTATCATATATTGCCCTTTCAAGGGTCAAAGCTCATATCAAATATACATATCTAGAATGACTACCTTAGACATGGATATAATCATAATTAAAGTAGTTCAATTACTACAAACATAAAATCATACCTAATCTCCTTGAGGTTCAAGACTTAATTTCCATCATCACACTTAGGATTCAAGCACTACACCTGGAAATAATCCTAACTCATGTGATTCTATCACTTCATACATTCAAACATTCATGAGATAGATTAGGTGGGTAAGGTCCTTCCACAACAACTCTACCTAATAGTCTACCATTATCATATAAACTTCCTTCTCAAATCCATTACAAACTTAATCCAATATATTAACCTCACTCTCAAAGCCCTAATAATCAACATTCATGATTACAAGCCTTACTCTCAAAGTTTTACTTTTTACAATCATCACACATACCTAGATTACAAGGCATTCTAACCACATGCTTCATTCTTAAGCAATTTTAGTCATAATTCACCATAAAGGCTCAATCTCAATCATTACTAGTAATGATCCATCATATATATACCTTAACCAAATTCAATTCATGTCTATGTACTTGCATTCTTAAACAATTACTACACATATCATTAACCCTAGAAGATCATCTCTAAATCCTCAATTTCCCTCTTTAGGGCACAAACCCACATTACTTCACTTTCATCAATTGGACTAGGGTTAGGCATATAAAACATGTAATATCATATTTAGGTTCTCTAGTCTCACACAGTTCATAAGGATATTCATCAATCTTAGAAGGTCACACCTAAACCCTCAACTTCCTCTTTCATGGCATAAAATCAACTATATCAATTTCACCTTAGAATGATAGGTTAATCAAGAATACATGTATAATCATACTAAAATAATGTAATTACATCATAATCAATCATAAAAAACCAGTATCCACTAAATTGGATCAACATATAACAATACCCAAAATATAGGAAGGAACCCTGACTAAAATTGGGGGTTCATCTTCGCAATTGGGAGAAACATGGGAGCTTCATGGATGAAAGAAGTCCATGAATGAATAAGCCATCATACCTTGATCAAAAATCCCTACAAATCTCGGAATATTGGAGACTTGACCTAGATTGAACCCTTCTTCTTCTTCTTCTTCTCCTTCTCCTCCTCCCCCTCCTCCTTCTCCTTCTCCTCCTTCTCCTTCTCCTCCTCCTTCTTCTTATTCTTCTTCTTATTCTTCTACCTTTTCTTCCTCTTCTTCCTCTTCTTCCTCTTCTTCCCCTTCTTCCTCTTCTTCCTCTTCCTCTTCTTCCTCTTCCTCCTATTCTTCCTCTTATTCCTCCTCCTCTTCCTCCTCTTCTTCTTCCTCCTCTTCTTCTTCCTCCTCTTCTTCTTGAGAGAGGATTTCTTGGAGGAAATTGGGTTTCTTTTGGTGAGATAAAATAATGATTTGGAATCACTTAATTAAGGGTCTAAAGTCTTTATATAGTAGGTCTAATCTAATATAAAATGACCCCACTTAATCCCTAATTAATTCCAGAACCTTCCCTAACCCCCTTCACTTAACCACTTAAGGACTTAGGCTGCCTCACCAACGAGACCACGCCCAAGGACCGTGGGTGGGTACACGAGGCGTTTTGGCCCTTCGTGGGTGGTGGCCTTTGTCTTGGTTTTTTGGGGTCTTGACCCACAACCCATTCCCACGGGGCGTGGGTTTACCTACTGGGTGTGAGTCCCATCCGTAGGTGACCCATTTTGGGCAGTTTCTAGGGGCTGTTTTGGGTCCCCCCTGTAGGACCCTTGGTTGGTCCTTGGGGGATCGTACGTTGACGTCCTAACCCTAAACCCTTCATTGTAAGTATGGGAAGTCATATTTATGATTCTAACCATCACGTCAAATTTTAGTAGTGTCCGGGATGTTACATTCCACATCAACCAAACCTTTGCCTGTGACCAAGAATTGTCTACCACAGATAACCGGTATATCAATATCAATCTCGCAATAAAGAACCTCAAAATAAATGGGAACTCGAATTTGTCAACCTTCACCAAAATATCATAGACCACGCCAATGATTAGTCATGAAGAGCCTCATGTTTATCGGTTTTAATTCATCAATCCCAATCTTATTAAATATCATTAGCGACATCAAATTTATACTTGCACAGGGCTTTTGCAAAAGTGCACGCACCAATAATGCATGGAATAGTGAAAGCTCCTAGATCATCATTCTTGAGGATTGCATTCTTTGTCATCAGTGCATCACATATATGCGATATTTCAATTGTTTACAATTTATCACCCTCTTCTTTGATAGAAACTCTTTCATATTTTTGGCATAACCCGGCATTTCGGTCAAGGCATCCACCAATGGAATATATACTTTCAAATCTTTCACTATCTCCACGAACTTTTTTCTTCCTTAATCTTTGAGGAAAATGAGGCTTTATCTTGATTTGAGGCAATGTGGATGAGGCGTCAACACCGCCTTCTTTCACATCTTACTTCGGCTTAACTTCAACCTCTTTTGTTTGTGTCTTACCCATTCCCTTAGGTGAATCATCATTGGAAATCACCCCCTTTAGCATCTACATTATCGGGCCTTGTTATTTCTTGAAAATATTTCCCACTCCTAGTAATTATTGCCGAAATTTAGATAGCATACTTCTTATTTTCATTTACATGAGTCATTGAATTATCATAGGGATTAGCATACACAAAATAAGTCAGTTGTCCCATCTTTTATTCAAGAAACTTAATGGAGGATGAATGTGAGATTACGGTGGTTGACAAAGCTAAAACATCACTCTTCATTTCTTGCAAAATCATATCGGAGCCCTCCATTTTGTAGAGAATTTAGTCAACAAGTCATCGGTTGGAGTATTCATCTTATTATGTATATTGAAAGGTGGTACACATTTATCATCTTCACATTCCCCTTCATACCAACACTTTTTTTTTTCTCCACATTTGATTTCTGACAAGTGTTGGATAGCTTCGTCACAAACCCTCAAATTTTTCACCTCTCATGTGAGCCCCATCAACATACATTCTGTGGGACATTGCATTCACTATATTTTCCCCACCTCCAATAACACACTCGGATAACATTTCAAGTTGAGCAGTCAATTTTGCAATGCTTTTCTCACGCTCTTAGATTTTCTGTTCTTGTTCCTTAAATATTCGTAGATGTGGAAATGACACATAATCTTCACTCATGTACCAAGCTTGGTTAATTTTCATCTCATCAAGCAACCTTGATGCTTCTATTAATGGTTACTTAAGTATGCCTCCCTGAACAAGATGATCAACCAATCCTTTATTTACAACATCAAGACTTTTGTAAAAGTATAATAATAGTAGCTCATAAGGAAAACCATGTTTTTTGCATAATCAACACCCTTTTAAAATGTAACCACACTTTATGTACGGGTTCTCCATTCAATATTTCATTATTCTGAATATCTTTCCTTAATTTCATTAGTTTAGATGGAGGAAAGAACATTTCAAGGAAAACTTCAATCAATTCTTCCCATGATGTAATACACTTTCTTGTCAAATCAATGAACCTCCTAGTCGTTTCCCCCATTAAAAAAGGACATAATCTAAACCACATTGACTCTTGTGAAATACCATCAACCAAAAAGAGGTTGCACACATTCAAAAACTTATGGAGGTGATCATTAGGGTTTTCATATTCAAAACACCAAAATAATCCTCCCAATTTAATAAGTTGCAACGTGGACTTGGTTACGAAAAATGTGACATTCTTATTTCCCGGTGGTAACCAAATTGATCCAACTTTATTTGTGATCCGAGAAATCACCGCTTCTACCTTTCTTATTTCACTATCTTGTCCATGGTAACTAGAGTCATAACCACTTTATGTATTCATTGTTTCACCTACCAAAAGAACACAACAAGAGGTCCAATCGTAAGTTTGTTCACCTACAAAACAAATTAGTATGCAAATTACTTCTCAAATTGAATTCATAGCTACCATTCTGCAGCAGCGGCACCATTTTTTTAAACACTCCAACTACTCCTCAAAACTAATCTAAAGATTAGGCATTTGTCATCAATTAAAATACCCAACTAAGGGTCGGGGTCGAATACAACAAGGAATGGTGCGAGGCTAAGGATTCAATTAGGGACTTAAATCACAACTAATCTCAATGTAGTAAAGAGGGCAAATATGTGGATGATTCCACCAAATTTAACAACACAAATTCAGGCTCACTATTTTAACAATATCTAAGCAAGAAAAGGTTCACGTATGTAGTTAACTCTAGGGCTTTGGGGAATTGAACATTGATATCACTAGGGGTAGTATTGAATTTCTCAATAAAACTAAATAATCATGGATAGGTTGGGTCATCTTTAATAGTGTTAATTTTCTTCTGATCTCATAACACTAGTTCATGAAATCTTCTTTCAGCCTCATTCATGTGGTTTTCAATTCAACCCACTACATTGGATTTAAAATGAATCATAACTAAATTGAAAACATCAAACTAATTATCCACTCATATTGGTCTTTTTCGAGCACCATTGCGAGATCGAAGCTAAAATCAAGTTGGCCACCTTAATTCATGCTTTATGAACATGGTAACAGTTCAAATCTATGATTAAAAGCTATAAAATAGAGCAATTCCAAACATTCACTAAGTTAAATTACTATCCAACCCCACAATCACATCCCAAGAGATTGGGGTTTTAGCCACACATCACAAAGTCTAGATAATTTATACCTTTCATAAAATCAGTTGTCGGTACCATGAATTTGAGCAATTACAAGCAAGACAGCTTTGAATTCAACTTTAATTTATCAAATTCGAGATTAAAATATTAAAAGCCCCCAGAAACTATAAGTGTTCCTCACTCAATATGAAGTGTTTCTGTCTCCAAAATATTCAAAACTATCGCACATTTTTCCTACCCCTTTTTCTCGCAGCTTTGGTCTATTTATATATAACACCCTAAAAATTTCTAAGCTATGACCCGAATCATTTTGTAGCACCTAGAAACTCTACTCTTAAAATTTTAATCGTTTGTTTTAAGAATATTAGTTTGAAACGGGTTATTTTATACTTTCTCAGGTGATATAACATCCTTAACAAGTGTATCAAGAGTATCTAATGTGGTCTAGGGTCATAAGGGACCTCAAACACCAAGACAAGTTCAAAGCATTCCTATTAATTGAGTTCTTGCATGAGTTTATATAAAGGTAAAATTCAATAACTCATATATCTCAGCATATAATGAATTAGGTGGCTTACAACCATCCAAATTAAAGATCTATGAGTCTTCTTTCAAACGTCACCAAGTTTGCCTTGTTCCGTGTTTGGAGTAAATAGTTATGATTGTTTTACTAGTACATACCCAGGTTGGGAAATTGGGCGAACTCACCCGCTCAATCGACTATCCACTGAATGGGTTGGCGAATCACCGAATTAGTTTACTTATTTATCCCGAAAACCTTAATCTTATGTCCGTTTGGGCGATCTAAACTCCCAATGGGCGATCCGCTGAGTTTTTATGGTGAGGAGACCTCTAGATCGCCGATTTGGCCAACAGGATTCATTAAAAGGTTGTTTCCTTTATTTCTATGGTTCATTTCAATTTCTAGAAGGTTAATATTTACCTTTTACCCTAAATAAACCTCCATAAGTCCATCTTACAACCCAATAACATTATTATACGTATAAAAACTCACAAAATCCCCTATTCACATTCTTCTAAAGATCAAGAACTCCAAGAAAGGGATTTGTCCATTTTCTCAAGATCTAAATGCCCCAAGTTCAAAATCTCTTTAAGAATCCTAAGGTTTCAATCTTTTAATGTGCATTCAAACCATTTAAAAAACTATATGTTATATTTTTATCTTTTCATATCACTGAACCACTTAGCTCTAAAGACTAATCATTTTGTTATTGAATATCTTTGTATATACCACTATTTTTAATGGATTCTTCTGGATTATTCCATAATTTTTTAATTAGTTAAAATCGGGTTCAAAAGTTTCCTCTGATCTAATCATCAATAGAAATCTTAATTATTTTAATGGACTTCATCAAATTTAGTATCATTACTTATCATTTTATTGTTTGTGGTAGTATTTATTAAATATTCTAAATCTTTTACGGATGATAGTGTAGACATAAATATTTAAGAGAGAAGAACACTATCCTTGGGCTTAACTGTCTACTTTAAAGGTTACTTTCGGAATAGTAAATTCTTTGTGTAGTAATTATTGTTAACTTTTTCAGTAACCTTATTAGATTTTATTCCTCTAGGCTTGGCGATGGGAAAACCCCTCAGGTCCGGCTGTATGACACATACAGTCTAAGCTAATCCAACGGAAAAGTACGGGCCTGCCAACGTCTAAACCATGGTTACCCGGTTACCCTACTTTAAGAAATAAAACTAAGAACATAAGTGGAAGAATAACAACAACTACCAAACTCTGAACTTATTGTACTGACCGCACCACATTAATAACAACTGGGTTTATTGGTACATAAAAAAATTGGTGGAATAATTATCTTTCGGAAGACAATTGGCAAGGAATATTAAATGCTACAACTATTAACCAAGATATTAAAAATGAATCTTTTTGGAAAAACCATAAAAGATCAAATCTTGGAAGATGTTACCACCACCTTAATTTATAATATAGTTAAACATTTTATAGGTGAACTTCTACTCTTTCACGATAGAAGTCTAGAAATATTATCTAATCTATCTTGTCCGAAGTTAGATTATTTTAGATGGAATAAAGATATTTACCAAAACAGATTTATGATTAGAAAAGACTGTAATCATGACTATGGTAAGGAAATCATTATTAGTGCTTTACCAATACTATTTACTGGAAAGGTTATAATAAATTTAAAAGATAGGTTTGAGGGGAACTCGTATAATTAATTAACCTATGGTCACCTCATAAGTTTTATAAATATTACCGGATTAAAATTATATACGGATATGAAACTTAAAAATCAATTGAAAAATAATAGTAAATTATCATGAAATGAATTAGGGGATTTTTTTAAAGACTTGATATACCAAATAATTTGAACCTTCAAATAAAGTTTCTAAAAAGGGTAAACACCATCGCAAAAATTATAAGAATAAACATGACAAACTCATTATTACAAAAAAAATCTAGAAAATCTAAATTAGATAATAAAAGTAATATCAACACTGATGCATGTTAGAACTGTGGAAAAATCGGACACCATGCTAGAGATTGTCAGGTCCCTAATAAAAATATGGATAAGATAAATATGTTAGAACTAAAAGATGAAGTTAAAAATAATTATATTCAATCCTTGATAAAAATCAAACTAGTTCTTCTTTCGAAAGGAGTCCTAGTGAAGATGACCAACTTAATATGATATATAGTTCAGATAGAAATAATTCAATGAACTGTGGATCTGGTGGTGAAATTTGCACATTCCAAGACAACTCCATACATGTCACTACCAGCAGTAGTAAATAAGTTTTCTTTGAAATAGTTGAGCATATCGAAGATCCAGTGCTGACTAATCTAACTTATTAAGTTATATGTTTTACATGTGTGCATACACTATTAAACAATTATTATTTTTACACGTAGCTACTAAATATTACACATTATTGATAATGACTACACATGGTTGATAGGTTATGCAACGTAGCTGGAAACAAGTACACATAGCTTTTGTTGAATCTGTTGCGTGTATATCCTTGTTGAAAATAGTCTTGGAAATATGTATCTTCTTATTTTTTGGACCTTTGTCATTTTGTGGCATGAATTTTTTGTCCCTACAAGGTCCACCTGCTTGTCTTGAATTCCGAGTTCTTGAGTTACTAATTATTGAACTCTAGTTCCTATTATTGAGTTGCTATATCTTGCATTGAGATTCTTGAGTTGATTTTTCATATCTATTTTTCAACTTTAACCCTATTTTCTATGTATTAATTGAGTTCTTATTGACAATCTTTTAAACAAAATATATTTGTTTAAACTGAGTTTTGAGAAAATCATGAGAAGTTTTAGAAAGAGTTTAACCAAGATTTAAGCATAAGGAAACTAAGTATTTCCCAAATATTTCATTTTTACAGAAAGACAATATTATTTTGATAAAAGTGAAAAAAGAGTTTTGAGAAAGATTGAGTACAGAGCAGTTACCTCTTAAAGAGGCTCCTTTTTAGTAATTATCTCAACCCAGAATGTAATTTTACATTGAGTAAAGAGAAATCATGTTTTCTAAATGTGCAATGGATTTCAGCGCAATTACCTCTTTTAAGAGGATAGTTTGAGCAATTATCTCAAACCAGAGAAAGTGTATGTTTTATACATTTGAGAAAGAGTATATTATTGGGAGAAGTATTGAACACCTATATATGTGAGAGTTCAGATAACTCACAGTCCCCATAAACCATGTCTTGCCAATATGGGTACATGATCAAATTTTAAAGATAAATTCTCTTTGCTTTTTGGATCCACTTAGTTGAGAGGTTCTAAATGTCGACACGATATAGGACAACTCTGGCAGCGGGGTCAAGCCGTTATCATCACATAGCTCAGTGATGATTGATGGTTAGAAAATTTCCTAATAGAGTTAATGTGTATATATATATATCACTTATTATGTTGAGTTTAGAAATGAGAAAGTATTTTGTAAAGCTTTAAATGATTTAACTCCTTTATTTCATTACATTAAGATTGAGTATATTGTTACCTATTGCAATCCTTTCATTCAGTTATTTCTCCTCGCTAGATTAGATACTCGTACATTCAAATGTATTGATGTCATTCAACCTATTGTTTGGAGGTATTGTGTGTATTGTCCAGACATCTATCTTAAATATTATAGACTTCATAGATAGATAGACTCAAGAAGTATCTTAGTACATTCTTTCATTTAAAGATGTTTTGAAAATTATTATTGTTATTGTAGTGAGTACTTTCAGACATTCTTATTGAGGTTTACATTTTTGTTTTAAAGCCTATTCTCGATTAAGTAAGTCTTCCGCTAATTAGTCAGTCAGGCCAAAAGTTTGCTTGGTGACCAACAATGATTCTCGAGTGCCGACGACGTGCAAAGTGTAGACTCGGGGCTTGAAAAACTTGGTATCAGAGTACAAAGTTCAAGTGTCCTAGGGTGTCTATGAAGTTGTGGCAGTAGGATCTTATTTATGGTTATGAGGGGGCCATTTCTTTAAATCAGGGACTATAGACATTTAAGAAGAGTTTCCCTTCTTTCATACTCTAAATCTTGCAATAGAACTCTGTCATGAGAAACTTATTCAAACTCCTGCGTTACACAAATTTAGTTGACTACCCCTCATACTAAAGGTGGTTGAAAAATAAATCCCAGATTCTTATTGATAAGTTACTCTCAGCAAAAGTGTTCAGAAAGTAAAGAGATTGCACACAGCTTGAGAGAAGCCAATTAGTGTGCATTAAGTGTATTGATTCAAAATAATACATCTTTCTTTAGATGACTCGTGTATTCGAGATAAAAGCAAGATGTGCTCTCATATTTTCTTCATAAAACCTTATTTCATGTGATGCCCATTATGAGGGAGTGCATTTTTGAGAGTTTTGATAGTATTATCACCCGTAGGATAGTATGAGATGGAATGTTATGAGCAGTAGTACTAGAAGTGCTCAGAGTTATATGTATGCATTTGGAAGTGTATTAACCTAAAGAAATGGGGACATATATTGAGTAAAATGTATAGTTGTAGTTATGTACCCAATAAGCCATTAATGAGGAGTTTTCCCTTATGTGTAGGATAAGGAGTAATAATTTAATGTGAATTTCATGATAGAAGGTAGAGGAATAGTTACCAGTCAGCATAAGGTAGATTATAATTTAACCAGAAGAGAGTTTATGTCAATGTAACACTACATTAGTGAAGTCCAAGTATAGGTATTTAATAAAAGAACGGAGTATTCATGAGGTGATAGATGTAATCTAGGCTTATGATTTTGAAAGGAGAGCCCCTTGATATTTATAGAGTTATAGAACTGATTAGGAAATGATGTGTAGTGAATGGGTAAATTGTACTTAGGTTGTGAAAAAGGTTGTGATGATAAGCTATTAATAGGTAGATTGGGAGATAATCATTGACTACTTGTCATGAGGTATTAATGGGTGATGATGTTAGTTTTGAGATTTGATCTAGTAGGTTTGACATAAAGTAGGCGAGGAATTAAATTAATAAGTGTGGTATTATGACCCTTAGCTGAGAGCAAGGAAGGGTAGCTACGTCATTAGATTAAAAAGAGCATTAAGAGGTGTACCTAAGATCGTATGTAGTCAGATGAGGTTCCAATTAAGTTTATGGTTTGTTCTTTCATGAGTGCTTAGATAGTTTTTTCAAGTTGTCGGTGTGGAGTAGGCTGATGTTAGCATTATATATTGCCCTTTAGTCGAAGGGATTATATATATCCAATGATGAGACTCTTAAATATAGTTCGAGTTTCCTCTAGTTAGGTAGATGTGAACATAGAAAGGTGGCATTAACAAACTATGAAGGAGAAGTCAGGCTATTAAGAGTTAGACCAAGTGACTTTATAAGCCATTGAGAAGAGGTTAAGAGAATCATCTAAGAAAGCGGTCTTTGAAGGAATCTTAGTACTTGCATATGGAGAGTCTGTAGCCATGATATTAGCTTTTCGTGAGTATTAGAGTAAATGAATGTAGAATAGTTTAGAGATGATGGAATAGATCCACAAGTTTAATGTGTTAGCTTCAACCTAAGGGGGAGATGATAAGATGAGAAATCATGTCAAGTGTGGAGAATCATATAATGATGTGTTCATATAGATTTATGGTGTTATATCAGTCCATTCACACTCAAGTGTATTCCTCAAAATTTAGTTGTTACTAAATCTTATTGATGTCCCCAATATAAGAATTGTATTCATGACTTATGCCCATACACTTCAGACAGATTCACATTTATGCTCAGTCCCCAAAATGAGGGGCAAAGTCTTTAGCTCATTGATCTCAATCTTACTCCATAAAGTTATGCATACCAGCCTCTTGATATGAACCTATTCATATAAGCACTCATGTCTCATAGTATGCTCAATCTCATGAATTCATGATTTATTCTCAATAGCTATATGTTGTAAATCTTACGGAAAATACCTTCATCACGAACACTTAACAAATTCACCAAAGCTTGTACTTCACCACGAACTCTTGTAGGAAATTCTCATAGCTTAAGGTGTGTCGAAAGACACTGTCCTAAAGGATATTTCACCCGATATGGGTGTATCTCCCAGGATTCAACAAGCTCTTCTAGTATAAAACTAGGAGCCAGAAACAAACATAGATTCTTTAAAACAAAACCCAGCACAATAGATTATGAAAAGAGAAGGAAGAAATTTATTTTACTCTCAATCACCTCCCAAATCATCAATATCATTTGCTAGATCACCACCTTCTCTTGTCGATCCTTCTCCTATGGAATCCACATAACTTAGTATAGGAAGAGACAACAAATTATTTACATATATGGATTCAATGTCTCCAAACATAATAATTCTTGTCTGATTAATGTTTGGAATGTCTCGCACCCCATTTCATTCAACAAAATTGCAGGTCATGACCGGATTGGTAAAGTTAGAAGCAACACTGACTTGGTTAAGGTTTACATTTAATTAAGGTGGGTTTTATCTAATTGTTATTGATTATGGTTAAATAGGTCTCCTAATGTATGAATTGATGTTAATCCATTATATTTAGTTTGAATTACATTGACCCATGCTCAAATTATATTTTTCAACTATGATCCTATGATAAACCCATAAATCTATAAATTATGAAATTATAATGATATTCATGTTTTTATGAAATGAATATAAATGATTTGCAGATTCTTTGAAAGGAAAGTACCAGTGCTATTGTGAAAGGATTTCTCACTTATTATGATGATCATGATTCTGAAAGTTATTTCTTACAAATAAATTCACATTGGTGAAAGGTTTTCTCATGCTTGTTTAATTATGTTTAAGTATCTATTCTATGTTTTGATCTCAAAAGCGTGGATTGGTATTGAGCATTGCATTTCCTATGCTAAAATGATATTTGACTTTTTATGTAATCCATTGTGATTTAAACTTAGCACCGATAGGTCTTTGATGTGGAGGCTTAAATAGGGTAGTCTTTATTAGCAACCTCGATTCCCTAACTCGTGGCCCCATAGGATTAACATAAATGACCTAGCTAGTGGATCCACTTTAAAAAATGATCATATATATGGATTCTACCTTGGCAAGTAGTTTTCCTTTCTTTCAATATGAGGGATATACCGGATTCCATGGTATAACTCTCATGGTCTTATTGTCGGTTAAAGAGAACATCCCACAAAATATTTATGTTTTCTTCAAGCATTTTTTATGTCCTTTATGATAATGTATTTTTTACTATGTTTTATGATTTTTATGCCACTTCTACTCTAAAAACTTTTAAATGTTTTATTATGATCATGCCTAAACATTTTAAGTCATTCATTTTATCATGCGAATGTTTATGCATATTACCTCATACTTAGTGTATTTCATGTAGTAAAGCATATGTATTCCTATATTGTTTCACTAATGTAGGGTCTGACGCTCATACCTCCCATACTCGTGGCTAGTTGATCATTCATATACTTTGAAGATGGGTGAGTCATCATGTTTCGAGGATCGAGACTCTTCTATTGATTTCTTGTATTTTAGTTTCATAATTTTTATGTGATGTATTAGTTATGTCCTAATCACTTTCCTTATGATGTTTTAGATGGATTTTGAGACTCATGTAGACTTCTTCTTTGTTAAACTCATAAGATGTTTAGAATGCTATCTTTATAGTCTTTATTTCTATTATCTTGTATGATGCATGCTAAAGGGCTTGTGTGGTGTCATGCCCCGAGGCTACCCCCTTGACGTAACACGGGACCTAGGATCACGAGTGACGCCAAGCTAACCTTGTGTCTAGAATATATCTAGCATACTGAGAATAACTGAATCAAACATATACTATACGGAAGCTAAAACAATAGATAACTAGAAAATAGGGAAACCCCAACTAGTCTGAATGTATAAACCATACTAAGAGTTTAATAACAACTGAAAGATGAACTTAATAATTCAAGTTGATTGTACCACTACGTCTGAAAAAGCCTCTAACTAAGTTTAGTTGCCGGGACATGGCCCCTAGCTAACTCTAACAAAAACTGAAACTGAAATGTAAAGACTAAAATGAAAGCATGTCTATTGACCTCGAAGTATGAGGACTCACTACAGAAGTTGTTGAATGCGGATGAAGAATCTATCTAAGTGTGGTCTGAATGCTGAGTACCTGAACCTACATCATGAAATGAGGTAGCGCAGAGTATACATCATTACTTGGAATGTAATAGGCATGCATGATAAATATATACTAAGCTAATTTAGTATACATATAAAAGTTGAACAGAGCATAATTGAGCAATGACATAACTAAGTAAGAATGTAAGTACTGAAAAAGTTAAACTAAATGCAATGACCAAGTGCTAATAATGAACATGACATGCTAAACTAAATACATAGGTATATACTGAAAACCTGGTCAAATACACTAAGAGTCTGACTGTGAGAGCTACTATTAACCGAAATAAAACCATGTGAGCTAAATGTGGAGTCTGATGTATACGCCCCATCATGAGGACCCAATATACCTTGCTAGGGATATAAAGGCATAGCTAGAGCGATCACTAAATTTGATGCCCAACAGAGGGGACTTATAAATCTACGGGGGCATGTAATTCTGCGACTATAAGGGTACGTTGAAACCTAGTCAAACTCGATGTTAAGTCTACTCCCAACTGAATAATTATATGACTGAAATGTAAATGAAATACTAAATAGTTCAAAATACTGACATGCAATCTGAGAATGCGACATTTATATACTAATAAGGTAACATTCGAAATCTGGAGCATGATTATCTGTTTATCTGACCTAGCAAGTATAATTAATGAACTAAGAGAATTTATACAACTAGGGTTCTAAGTTTCATGCAAGGAACTAGGCAAACTTTCTAAGAAACAAGCTATTTCGATTTAGGATACTACAGATGTAAAATCAACACCATTATCCAAGGTTTTAGAAACCCTAGGTCTAAATAAGATATGGATAATCAAGGATCTAACAGAATTCGAGGGACCTACTGGATGAAAGGAACCCACTAGTGAAATCCCACATAGCTGGTGATTAAATCTACAGAGAAAACCTTTGATTTTGGGGCAGAAACTTGAAGAAAACCTTCTGCTTGTTCTTGAGAGGCTGGTGACTTTTCTCTTCTTTTTGGCTCTAATTTTGATGATTTTTGGTGAATAACAATTTTGTTTAGGTTTTGACTAAGTTATTGGGCTTAAACTGAGTAAACCGACGTAGTTTAGTTGTTAAACGACATAGTTTAAATGTCCAACGCATAGGGGAAAAAACCGAAATGACCTTAACTTAAAAGCTTATGAGGCCGAGCACGGAGCCATTGACGGACCGTCACCAGGACCACGACCCATTGAGTGGGTCGTGGTTCTTGGCCAGGGTCTACTGCTTCCCTGATATTTTCCCATGACGGCCCACATCACGGAGTGTGTTAAGGACCACGGACCGTGAAGGTCACCATGGTTCTTTACTTGGGGCTGGGGTCTACTGG
Source organism: Solanum chiquidenum (assembly GCA_029582725.1). NCBI lineage: Eukaryota > Viridiplantae > Streptophyta > Magnoliopsida > Solanales > Solanaceae > Solanum > Solanum chiquidenum. The sequence goes on from JAJOOS010006971.1 coordinate 23,812, forward strand.
CTCAAAATGACAGACCCATCCATGACCTGTCATCGAGACCATGGCCCTTGGTGGGCTTCGTGGGTTTCTGCTTTAGCTAGGTTAGTTCTAACTGGCATCCACGGTCCTTCCATCGGCTTTTGTGGTTATCCACGGACAGTGAAGGGCTTTGTGGTCCACCACTTCAAGGTGGGTGTGAACCACGATAAGGGTGATGGATTGTGGTCTTACTCAAGGTCCATGAACACCTTCATGGTTCACTTTTTCTGCTAAAACGTCCAAGGCTGGTTTCTGAAGTGTTACACTATCTCCACCTTGGGAACATTCGTCCTTGAATGAAGTCTAAACAAGTTGATTATGGAGGGAAGGAGCTACAATCCCTACTGCTAAGTACTTGAAATTGATATCTAACAGAATTCAGTTCAAAGAACATGCAAATATGCTGAAAATGCAAAAGCAACTGAAGGAACATGATACTATGACTAAATTTACGTAAGAGTAAGCTACGAGATTGGAGAGGAACTATTACCTCAAGCTGAAACGGAATCGGAAGAAAGGAGATGAGGATACTTGGCCTTCATGGCTGCTTCTGCTTCCTAAGTAGCTCCCTCTACGGACGGACTCCTTAACAAAACCTTCACTGGAGTGACTTCTTTATTTCCCAACTATGAACCTGATGTTCAAGAATATCAATTGGCACCTATTCATAAGTGAGACTATCCTTCATAGCCACTCTCTCTAATGGAACTATCGATGGTGGATCACCCACACACTTCTTCAACAATGAAATATGAAAGACTGGATGGACTGCTTCTAGTTTTGCTGGCTACTCTAACTCATAAGCTCCAACTTTATTTGTGATATGAGAAATTACTAGTTCTTCCTTTCTAATTTCATTATCTTGTCCATGGTGACTAGAGTCATCACCACTATATGTATTCATTGTTTCACCTACCAACAGAACAAAACAAGAGGTCCAAGTTTGTTCACCTTCAAAACAAATTAGTATGCAAATTACTTCTCAAATGGAATTCCTAGCTACCATTCCGTAGCAGCGGCACCATATTTTTAAACCCTCAAACTACTCCTCAAAACTAATCAAAAGAGTAGGCATTTTTCGTCAATTAAAATACCCAACTAAGAGTCGGGGTCAAATACCACAAGGAATGCTGTGAGGTTAACGATTCAATTAGGGACTTAAATCACAACTAATCCCAATGTAGTAAAGAGGGAAAATATGTGGATGATCCCACCAAATTTAACAACACGAATTAAGACTCACAATTTTAAAAGTATCTAACCAAGCAAAAGTTCACGAATTTAGTTAACTCTAGGGGTGTGGGGAATTGAACATTGATATCACTAGGGGTAGTATTGAATTTCTCAATAAAACTAAATAATCATGGATAGGTTGGGCCATCTTTAATAGTGTTAATCTTCTTCTGATCTCATAACACTAGTTCATGAAATCTTCTTTTAGCCTCATTCATGCGGTTTTCAATTCAACCCACTACATTGGATTTACAATTAATCGTAACTAAATTGAAAACATCAAACTAATTACCCACTCATATTGGTCTTTTTCGAGCTCTAATGGGAGATCGAAGCTAAAATCAAGTTGGCCACCTTAATTCATGCTTTATGCACATGGTAACAGTTCAAATCTATGATTAAAAGCTATAAAAAGAGCAATTCAACACATTCACGAAGTTAAATTACTATCTAACCGCATAATCACACCCCAAGAGATTGGGGTTTTAGCCACACATCACAAAGTGTATAGAATTTATACATTTCATAAATTCAGTTGTCGATAACATGAATGTGGGCAATTACAAGCAAGAAAAGTTTGAATTCAACTTCAATTTATCAAATTCGAGATAAAAAATTTTAAAACCCCTAGAAACTAAAAGTGTTCTTCAATCAATAGGAAGTGTTTCTGTCTCCAAAATTTTCGAAACTATCCCACATCTTCCTACCTCTTTTTCTCTCTCCTTTGTCCTATTTATATGTAACACTCCAAAAATTTCTAAGCTAAGACCCGAATCATTTTGTATCAGCTCGCAACTCTACTCTTTAAATTTGAATCCTTCGTTGTAAGAATATTAGTTTGTAATGGGTTATTTTATATTTTCTCATGTGACATAACATCCTTAACAAGTGTATCAAGAGTATCTAATGTGATGTAGGGTCATAAGGGACCTCAAACACCAAGCAAAGTTCAAAACATTCCTATTAGCTAAGTTCTTGCATGAGTTTATATAAAGGTAACATTCAATAACTCATATATCTCACATTCTTCCCAAGATCAAGAACTCCAAGAAAGGGATTTCTTTAATCTCTGAAGATCTAAAGGCCCCATATTCAAAATTCTCTTTAAGAATCCTAAGGTGTTAAATCCAAGGTTCTACTCCACCCTTCATCTCCAAGAAAGTCGCAAGAAAGACAAAAGCTAGGGTTTCAAGTCTTTCAATCAAGTTTTTCTTCAAACCTCTTCAAGAGCTTTGCTCTTCAAGAGCTTTGCTCTTCCAAGTATATAAGGCTGTCATAGTGTTGGACAAGTTCTTCCTCACGCCATACATCTACTTTTAAAATATGTAAAGGAGCAATCTAAGGTTCTAGCCTTAGATTTGAGTATTCTTGAAATAAGTTGATATTGAGTTGTGAGTTCTTCAGTTACTGATTATTGAATTCCATTTCCTGTTATTGAGTTGCTAATATTGCATTGACATTCTAGAGTTGTTTGTTCATATCTATTTATTTAGCACGAACCAAATTTTCTGAGTATTCATTGACTTCTTATTGAGAATCTTTAAAACAAAACATAATTGTTTAAACTGAGTCTTGAGAAAGTAAAGAAGAGTTTGAAATAGATCTTAACCAAGATTTAAGCAAGAGTATAAGATAACTAAGTATTTCTGAAATGTTTCATGTTCGCATGAAGAAAGAAAATATTATTTTGAGAAAAGTTAAATGAGTTTTCAGGAAGATTGAGAGTATAGACCAGTTACCCCTTAAAGAGGCCCCTTTTGAGTAATTATCTCAACCTAGATTTTTTTTTTACATTGAGCAAAGAGAAACCATGTTTTCTAAATGAGCAATAAGTTTATGAAATTTTCCAGAGCAGTACCTCTTGTAAGAGGATATTTTGAGAGATTTTCTCAAACTACAGAAAGAGTATGTTTTATACGTTTGAGAAAGAGTATATATTATTGAAAGCAGTACTGAGCACTGATATGGGAGTTCAGACAACTCGCCATCCCCATAAACCATGTATTTCCAACATTGGCACATGATCATACTTTTTAGATGTTGCTTAGTGGATCCACTTAGTTGAGAGACTTTATATTCCGGCACGATATAGGACAGTTCTGGCAGCATGGACAAGACATTGTATCATCACGTAGGTCATAGTGATGGTTGTCAG
>JAJOOS010006972.1:0-18134 GCA_029582725.1 Solanum chiquidenum
GAGTTGAGTACCCAGAGTCGAATATCATATCTTTGAGTTGAGTATCTAATCTCGGAGTTGAGTATCTTATCCTCGAGTACTTCTGAGTTTAGTAAGTTGAGTAGTTTTGAGTATCCTTGAGTATTCCTTGAGTTTAGTAAGTTTGAGAAGAGGTAAGTATGTTTCCTTTTTATCAAGTTTCAAGCTTATGTTTATGTTTTAGAATTCCCCTTACATGCTCGTACATTCCACGTACCCAGAGTCGTGGGTCTTGTCCCGACTTCCATCTTTATCAGTTAGAGTCTTCATATATAGTCAGTAGAGTTGAAAAGTCTATATTATTCATTTATTTTATTAAATGTTTTAGAGACTTAAGTTTCCTATTTTATGGTGAGTTGAATATATTATTTTTATTCTAAGTTGTTCATTTGAGTTAAAGTTTTGAAAAGTTGAGTTTATTGAATTTTATTCATTTTTAAGCTTTTGCATGGTTAAGTTAGTCTTCCGCTTGTAGTCAGCCATGTTGAGGGTTAGCTTGGGGACCAACAATGGTTCTTGAGTGTCGTCCACGTCCAGGGTGTCGACTCTGGTCGTGACATTTAGCTATCTAAAAACACTCCTAAACATCATGAGGTCTTTCCTATCACAAATCACAATCCTTGAATCCATAATTCAATTCAAGGAAAGTTAAGAGTCAAGTTTAGAAGTTAAGAAGCAAGTCAAGAGAAGTTCATTAAAGTTTTTCAAAAGTCTTTCACAAACATTTTTAACTTTGTTCTAAGACTTAAGTTTTAACTTAAGCAAAGAGTTGAGTTCATTTCTCAAAAAGTTATAAGGGAACTAAGTATTCCCAAGAGTTTAAAATGTTTTCACATTTGAACAAGAAGAGGAACATCGATTCCAAGAGAGCTTTTAAGCTAAGTTTTGAGTAATTATCTCAAACCAAAGAAAGAAGTTTCTTTTAAAAACATATGAGCTAAGTATATTTTGGGAGTAGTATTGAGCACCGATATGGGGATGCGAGTTCATTTTAACTCAAGTCTTCATAAACAATGTAGCCATCATGGGTAGTAAAGAATCATACTTTTCAGATGACTCCTTAAGATGCTTTTAGCATAGACTAGTGGATCCACTTAGTTAAGCGTTCTATATGATGAAAAAATATAGGACAGTTCTGGCAGCGTGGGCAAGACGTTGTATCACCACTTAGGCTCATAGTGGTGGTTGTCGGTTAGAGAATTTCCCACAAAAACTATATTACTTTATTATATGAGTAAAGTTGAGTTTGTTATTGCATTTTCTTTAACGAACTAAGTTGTTTTCTATTGTTTTAAAGGCTTTATATATGTATATATTGCATGTGTTTTATTTCTTTATATTGAGTTAAGTTATTCATGAGTTGAGTAAAGCCAAGGTAAGTGTTTCTTTCAGATTCTTTTCAAGCTTAAGTTATGTTTAGCATTCCAACTCGCATACTCGTACATTCAATGTACTGATGCCAGTTGGCCTGGATCTTATTATAATGCAGACGCAGGTAACCAAGATCATCACCCAGAGCCTTGTTGATTTAGTTGAGCACTCAGAGTCAGTTGGTGAGCCTCTTTGCATTCCGGAGGACTCTTTTCACTTTGCTTTTAGTATTTCATTGTTAGGATGATCGGGGGTCTTGTCCCGACGTCCCTCTTGTTTTAGAGGCTTCATAGACAGTTAGTAGTTCAGTTGTCTTTACATTATCATTTCATATGTTAAGTCTTGAGTGGCCATCTTGGCCAAGTTGAATGTTGACTTTTAAACATTCGAAGTTATTTTATTTAACAGTTGAGTAGTGATGCATTGAATCCTTGTATTTATGCTTTTAAACCTTCCGCTTAGTAAGTAAGCTAGGCCAAGGGTTCACTTGGGTCCAACAATGGTTCTCGAGTGCCAGCCACGTCCGGGGTGTAGGCTCGGGGAGTGACAATCATCCACCTGATGTTTTAACCTGAATTTACTCCCGGACACCGGTTCAAAATAATATCTATCTATTTGTCCTGGCTCCACTGGTACAGACTTTTGTTTCAAACGTCCAAATATTTGGCAATAATTTCGGCCTATCTGGATTCACTAGACATATAGGCGTAATCTTTCTCTTAATCTACAACTTACTCCGAGTTACATCAGACACCTACCCTTCATTAGGTACATCACTGTTGTTTGGTATGGTGGTCTCTACCTTAACATCCAACTCAACATCAATGTAGCTTCCTAGAGGCAATAATGTGTCCGAAGGTATACCATCATTGTAGAAGTCGTTGCTGGTAAAAATTGTCAGTGGGATGGAAGAGATAGCGGCATCAACCTTAGTCATCAGAGGAAGCTTTGAAAGAGTTAATGTGGAGAAAAAGTTAATTGAATAATGAGACATTGATTGACATCATACTTCTATTTATAGTCTGTATTCCTAGTTCAATATTTTGAAAAATTAATTAATTGTATTAAAAGTTCATTATATTTAAAAAATTAATAAATCATATTCCTAATTTCTGTGGGAATTTAATAAAATCTATTCGTAGTTCATTATATTTGGGAAACTAATAAATTTTATTCCTATTTCACATGTGAATTTTAAATTTTTTGTTAATAGTTAATGTGAAACTTAATAAATTACATTCCTAATTTGTTTTGGGATCAGATTAATTGATTATATGATATATAAATAGAGATGGCCTACCAGATTTATTGGAATAGGATTTATTGATATGGATATCCTCTAAAAGCTTCAAGAAGCACTTCCATGTTAATATATATTTAAAAACAATTAGAAATTTTAATGACCATCCAACTTATTTCCTCTTTATTGCATTATTTTCGGTCTTTAGAGCTTTCCTATAGCCACGCCAAACCATTTATGACTTGTTGAGGCCAACAATTTGGTCAGTCAAAACTTTAGGTAGAAAGCCTTAGAATGTTATTTTTACGGTTCTATTAACTCTAGAATGTCAATTTTGGTCTAGAAAGACCTTTGATGCGGATTCTGAGCCTTTCAGGCTCATTCCGAGCAACAATGTAGATTTTGGCTTCAAACAAAGTTTGGGTGTGAGACCCATGTTTTGTCGAATCAATTGAAAAGTTCAACATCCTTGTTGAGTCCGGAATGATGAATTTTGTGAGGTAACATATTTTGTTTGGATGCACGGAGTTCCGAACAGATCCTAGCACCTTTAAGAGTATTTTAAGACCTTTTGAATCAACTAGTGTTGCATCAGATGATGCAACACCATTTCTTCTTAGCGTTCAAGCACCTCAGGCCGCGTTTGTGGTAGCGAGTTATTTGGGTCTCCTCATTCGCAAGCCTAGTGCCATGTTCGTGGAGACCAAAGGGCTTGGTCATCGCATTCGTAGGTCTTACGACGTGTTCACAATGGTCAAGGAAGCTGACCCTTCGTGTTTGCAGGCTCGGTTTTGCATTCGCAGATTTAAGGAGGGGTAAACTCTCGTCTTAGCCGACAGAGTCCCGCATTTGTGAAAGTCATTTAACTGGTCTTTTAATTAAAACTAGTCCCATTTTTAGCTCATTTTTTTATTGTTGTGAAGTTGATATCTTGAGTTACAGAACTCTATTTTGGATGATACAAGTTGATAATTGTTGGAAATTTTCTAGGCTACGCGCTGGGTTCATAGGGAAGGTGTACGGAGCGCATAATAAATATAATTTCTTGTCCCGAGAGACCTTGGTTACCTCTTTAATGGTGATTTCTATATGAGATTGTTGCATGATCTAATTTCACTATTTTTCACTCTCGGCTTGAGCTCATTTTTTGGGAAAAAGTTCTTGAGTAAAATGGAACCAATTGACATAATCAATTTTAGGATTTCCAATGCGGGTCCCATAATTTCATTTTTTATTCATTTTTGGGATAATCTTCGATTGTTTCGATGTTGGTGTCTAAACATCTGTATTGTCTCTATGATAGTTTATTTGGTAGTGTGGCAGCAATCGGAGACGTTAGGAACAACAAAGCTCCAGAATAGTGGTTTTTGTTGGATGAAGAGGAAAAAATAAAATGAAAGAGTTTGAGAGACAAAAGGTTTCTTTTTATTGCTCAACTTTCTTGCATAAAAAACAAAAACTCCTACTGCCCTTTTATAGGCTTACAATTAACTACAAAAGCTAAAACAAAGCAACACAAAAATAATGGAATACATGGAAAATGTGGTAAACATGGTCCACTACAATAGGAAGATAATTTCATTGACTAAGAAAAACATAAACTCACTAATCCTAGAGAAGAGACCCACAAACTGATTTTCTGCACCTGTATCATCATCGAGTACCAACGTCTCATTCATATTCATAGGCGTGGGAGATGGATTACAATTTAGCATGGTGAACCTTGTCTCACCTCAAGCTCAGTAGCATATTTCCTTTGTGAAATAAAAATTCTATCCGAACCTTATCTCACCTCAAGCTCAAGAAAATAATGCAACATACCCAAGTCAGATATCTGAAATGTACTCATCATGCAACTCTTAAATTCACAAAAAATAGATTCACAAGATCCCATATATATAATATCATCGGCAAAAATACAAACAACCAGCAAGTCACTATTACCTCGCTTCTTCACATAAAGTGTAGGTTCATTATCACTTTTTCTGAACTGATGCTCTTGAAAAATTGAGTCTATTTTGCTATACCATGCCCGTGGTGCTTGCTTTAAACCGTACGACGCCTTCTTCAATCGGTATACTTTGCTCTTCCCTTCACTAAAAATGAAGCCTTCAGGTTGGCAAACATAAACTTCTTCTTGTAAGTCACCATTTAGGAAGCAGACTTAACATCAAATTGGTAAACATGCCAACCAAGTTGAGCATCCAAGGCTAGAGTAGTTCTAACATTTCAATGCGAGCTATTAGTGAGAACGTCTCATCGAAGTTGATGCCTTGTTGTTGAGAGTATCCGTTTGCAACAAGTCAGGCTTTATGCCTGTTGACACTTCCATCAACATTGTACCTTGGTTTGAAAATCCATTTTAGCCCAATAACATTCTTCCCTTCCAGCAAATCAACAAGTTCCCAAGTCTGATTTTTCTCGATAGCCTGAATCTCTTCAATCATCACATTCTATCACAGCTTCTCCATAACATGTCGGTTCAGCAGCTAATAAGGCAAAGCTACAAGATGCATAAACATCTTGCAGTGACCGAAACTTTGTTGGTGGCGTCTCGTTGGATGACGTCGAAGGTGGAGAATGAGAGCTTGATGGAGTAGAATTGTTGCTACTTCCATGAGAAGTATGATTAGTATTGCTGCTACTAGGTGAGGAAAGATCAGAACTTGTTGTTTCAAGTATCCCTGTATGCTCTACTTTTGCGTGAACTAGAATATGGATGATTGCATCTTCTTCCTTGTTGTTCCACTCCCAGTCTGATTCTTCATTAAATAGAACATTCCTGCTGATAATCACTTTGCCACTAGTAGGATTATATAGTCTATATGCTTTAGATTGAGGACTATAAACCAATGAAAATGCATTTCTATCATTTTTCATCTAGCTTATTTTGTAAATTAACCAAAGCATAAGCTATACAACCAAAGAATTTCAAGTGACTTACTCGTGGTTTCCGTCCCGTCCATGCTTCATATGGAGTTTGATTCAAAATGGCTTTTGTTGGAGAGATCTTTAAGCGATACACATCTGCAACCAGTGCTTCTCCCCAAAAATGAATACGAAGTCCCCTTGCATTAAGTAAGCTTTTGGCCATCTCAACCACCTTACGATTCTTCCTCTCAATGACTCCATTTTGTTGTGGCGAGTACAATGTTGTAAGCTCCCTGCGAATTCCATTCTCTTCACAAAATAAATTAAAATCATTAGATAAAAATTCACCACCACGGTCTGTGCAAAGAGCCTTTATGTTGGCGCCTGTTTTCTTCTCCACGTGTGCCTTGAATTTCCTGAAACTCTCAAAATCTTCTGATTTGAAATTCACAAAATAAGCCTAACTCATACGGCTATAATCATCAGTAAATAGAAGAAAATTCTGACTCCCACCAAGTGACTCGGTATTCATTGGTCCACATAGGTCGGCATGTACAAGCTCAAGAACACGGGAAGCTCTCCATGATTTTCCTATAGGAAATGATTTTCTACTTTGTTTTCCGAAGATGCAATCTTCACATAAGTCAAGATGACCTATTTTTGGTAACCCAACTACCATATTCTTCCTAGTCAATAATTTCAGCCCATTAATGTTCAAATGGGCATAACGAAGATGCCATAGTTGAGTTTCATTAACACCTTTAGCAAGGCATTATTTTCCACACTTGAAACATTAAGGGGAAACATGTTATTTTGGGTCATAGGCACAACTGCTATAGTCCGACCAGACTTAATATCACTGACAACACATGAACTATTTTAAAACAAAACAGAGTAACCACTAGCCATCAATTGTCCAACACTCAGCAAATTATGTGCCAAACCAGGAACAAGTTGCACATCGCAAAGGAGTTTTACATTACCCTGCATTGTCTTGATGACTATGGTTCTTTTTCCTTCAACTTGAACTTGCTTGTCATCACCAAGTCGAACCTCACTCTTTTGTGAATCATCGAGGTCTCTAAATAAAGACCTTACGCCATTCATATGATTCGAGCATCCACAACCAAACATTATCAGTAATTTTAGTGATTGAAGAATGAGCCACGAAAAGCTTACTTTCATTCTTTGCGTTCTCAGAGAAATTTTCTTAATTCTGCTCGTCATTTTTCTTAGTCAACAATATGTTTCAGTATGACCGAACTTCTTGCAATACTGGAATTGAAAGTCACTCTTGGGCTGACGAGTGTCATTGAATTGACTTCTGCCTCTACCGCAACCACGAAATGCGCCTCTTCCTCCACCTCTACCAGAAAAAAGTAAGGATTTTTCTTTGGAGAAAGATGACTTCTCTTTCACCTGGAATACTTTTTCTTCAACTTTCTCATGAGGCTTGTTTATCCTATCTTCATGAGATAATAAAGAACCCATTAATTCATCAAATGAATAATCAAATAAATCCATGGACTCTTCAATAGCAGCAACCACATGATCAATTTTTTTTGTTAAAGATCTCAACACCTTTGCCACAACAATTTCATCACTAATATTCTCCCCACACTAATTCATGAGATTAACAATGAAAGAAACTCTAGACATATAATCTTGAACAGATTCATTACTTTTTATAAGTAAGGTTTCAAAATCATGACGCAAAGTTTGCAATTATACAACAATTACCTTCTTATCTCCCATATACTCCTATTTGCAGAATTTCCCAAGCTTCGTGAGAAGTCTCTGCTGTTGAAATTCCAGGAAAGATATCATCATGAAGGGCTTGTTGAATCTGGAACAACATCTTCAAGTCTTTCTTAAGATTCTCCTGTAGCCGGTGTACCTGACATTCATTCGGATCTGCAAATCTGCTATCCACCAAGTCCTACAACTCTTGAGACTTGAAAAGAGTCTTCATCTTAAGACTCCAAAAATGATAATTTACCCCTTCAAAAATTGGAAGATGTTGGGAGTTACTATTAGAGTTTGCTGCCATTTTTTCTCTAGTTTTGTATTTCTGGGGCTAAAAATTTATTCTATCTCTTGTTACTCTTTTGCCAGTGTAATAAAACTTTAAAACTGGCGTTGATAACAATTTTTTGGATGAAGAGGCAAAAATAAAATGAAAGAGTTTGAGAGAGAATATGTTTCTTTTTATTGCTGAACTTTCTTGCATACAAAACAAAAACTCATACTACCCTTTTATAGGATTACAATTAACTACTAAAGCTAAAATAAAGCAACACACAAATAATGGAATACATGGAAAATAGGGTAAACATGGTCCGCTACAATAAGAAGATAATTTTATTGACTAAGTAAAACATAAACCCACTAATCCTAGATAATAGACCCACCAACTAATTTTCAGTGAACTAAATATTTTGATGAATTAGTCAACAATTTTGTAACGCGCACGATTAGCTTTGAGGTTATAGGCTACGACTTACCTGATTTTAGATTGAGCTTGTGATTATGAATTCATGTTTATTAGCTAGTTTTGAGATGAGTTTATATGTTGTATTATGTTAGTGATTAGAACTTATGCCTTAGTCGTATTTTGGGTAGATTTCAAGGAATCGAGCATGCCTACTCTAGTTGCATTGGTTGTTTCATGCCTTGGTGTTACTGCTTTGTCGCTTATATTTTGTTAGTAGCTTGTTCTTGGCCTTTGCCTAGGTGTAGGCTAGTGACTGCCTTAGGCTCGCATTTTGGACTGATATGGTTAACTTCGGTGTGATAGTATGAATCCTTAGTTCCGCGAAAACTCAGATCTTATGACCGTTCATCCATAACTTTCCTTGTGTTTCAACCCGGATGTGTTCTTTGGCAGTATTGAGCCTTGTAGGCCATATTGGATTGGGTCTTGTGTTTTGGAGCTGAGTGGGTCCCTAGTGACTCTTAAGATGGTTTCTCTCTATGGTGTGGTCAGAATAAGGAAGAGCGGCCATTTGGAGACATTCAGAGTCTATTATCCACGGTTCAAGGTTCGCGCACATGATTACTATCCATGTTTACAGGTTCATGTGTATTTCTTCTATCCACAGTTATAATTTAGACATCACTCCTATTAGTAGGGTTCGAGCACTGACTTGGTGATTCTATTGGGTTGCCTATACCGGGGTTCGATTTCGTGAATGGTTGTTGCAGTTCTAGAATACTCTTAAACTTAGCCAATAGTTTCCTTAGCTCTTCTGTGTACTCATCGGGCTTATAAGGTTCCACTTAGGTTATTAACTTTTAATTGTACAAGAGTGTACCTTCTGGGCTTATGGTCCAATTAGGTTATTGTTATTAGTTTACCGTTTGTCTTTTCCTAGAATCGTATGCTATATAGTTAGGTTTTCTGTTATCTTTTCGTTCTTGTGACCTTCAGCTGCTTTAACTTTCTTGATTTTCACATCGTCTTTAGTTTCAAACTTCAGGATCATATCCATATTCGACAGCTTCTCACCCACCACATGCTGGCTATCCATCACCATCTCCTTATCGCACGACCTCGCCTCCTTCGCCATATTATCCACCATCTCCTTATCCCAAAGTCCCACCCCCTTCAGCAACATATCATCCAACATCTCCTTATCCCCCTCAATCGACTGCTTGTATAAACCTTACTCATAAGCTTCAAAATATCTGCCTCAGCCATATCCACCACAGGGTTACATTTATCCTCCAGATAAATACTCCTGTAAGATATGAGTTTCCTACTCTCCCCTAGCTGGCATGCCAAGTAAGGTTAACTATATACCTTTGTTGTCTTGCCAGGTCAATACCCTAGAGCCTATTCTCTATGATCACATTGATGCTATGTTCTTAAATGATTGGACAAGGATTGTGCACAAACAAGTTCTCTTTGAGTCCTCATTGAGTAGTGTAGTATTATATGTTTCTCTGGTATCCAAATTTCAGGACTTCTCTATGACATGTTTGTGATTGCTATGCTGAATTTGTTTCATATAGGAGTATTCCCTAGCAAAATGTATAGAATCTTTTTGGCAGATGGGCTCCACCTGCTTTTGTATGTGCCTCATAGCCAAATGTGGAATCACAGGATGATCATTCTTTTTTACATGGAACACTTTAGATTGTACTTTTGCGATTTCTACATCCTGGTAGAATTGTTGAACAAAACATATAAGTATATATTTTTGGGAATAAGGTTTTTGTTTTCTTGAAATTCTATTGGGAAGTAACTTGTCAAGTAGTTTGTGTCACGCCCCGAGGCTACCCCTTGGACGCGGACGCGGACACGGGACCTAGGATCACAAGTGACCCCAAGCTAACCCTGCTGGCATAATAATGAGCATACTAAAGATAACTGAATAATAAAAGCTGTGCAAAAGATATAATCATAAATAAAATGAAAATATGGGGAAAATACCCATATACTATAACTGAGATGAATGAAAACTGATGAGTTTAATTCAAGGAAAATATTAACTCATAACCAAGATGAATCAAACTATATCTGAAAATAGCCTCTAAACTGACTAGAAATGTTGGGACATGCCCCAACTAAGTCTAGCAAAACTGAAAATAAAGGACTAGAAATACTGAAAAGAAACTCATGACTATTGTCCTCGGAGAATGAGGATTCACCACTGATTTTGTTGAACTAGAGATCGGGAACCGATCTAAGCATGATCTAGATGCTGAGAACCTGAACCTACATCATGAGAAGATGTAGCGCACGTATGTGTCTGTACTTGAAAGGTACTAGGCATGCAGGATAGATTAAAACGGAAATAACATATAACTGAACAAAACAATAAAGCAATGAAAAATATTGAACATGATATAGATGTTGAATACTGAGCTAACTGAATGCAATGACCAATTTCTAACATGTTGAGACTGAAATACTGAATATAATAATACATGGTCAATGCAATAGAATCTAACTGAACTATGGGAGCTACTAATAATCGATAATAAAACCACATGAGCTAAATATGGAGTCCGATGTATACGCTCCATCGAGAGGGCCCACTATACCCTGCCAGAGGTATAGAGGCATGCTGGCGTGATCACTGAAATGATGTCCACAGAGGGGACTTACAACCTACATGGCTAGTAGTCCTGGGACTATTTGGGTACGCTGAACCCTAGTCCAACTCGGTATTATGCTACTCCCAATGGATTAAGTGATTAACACATTATGATTGAATTTCTGTAAGTTACTGGATAGCTCAGACTGGACATGCAAACTGAGTATGCAATAATTAAACTGATAGTGATGCATTAATAACTGAGGAATGTATAACTGAATAACTGAAATATCTAACCTAGTATGTGTAATTCAAGAACTAAATAAATACATATCTAGGGTTCTGGAATTCATGCAGTAAACTGAATATTAACATACTAATCTGATTTGGATCATTCTAACAGCTAAGAACCCAATAATCAAAACATTCAAGAAACCCTAGGTCTAGTCGTAATAAGGGAATCAAGAAACTGACTGAAAACTTGGGACCTAATGGGTGAAAGGAACCCACTAGTGAAATCCCACATATATTCTAATGAATTCCACGGAGAAATCTTTAGATTTCGATGCTGGAACTAATGGAACCTTGTTGCATTCTTGAACTAGGGTTGGTCGCCTCTTTCTCTCCTTTCGCTTCTTATTTTCTAAGTTTTGATTAAATATCTGACTTGGGTAAGTTCTAGTTATGTTTCTAGGCTTAAACTGACTAAAACCACGAAATTTAGGGTTAAAATGACGTAGTTTAGGTGTCCAACGAATAAGAAAAAGATCGAAATAACCTTGACTTAAACTGCAAATGGGTTGACCACGGCCACCTTCACGGACCGTGAAAGGGACCACGGACTGTAAAGTTAGTAGTTGTCTGGACTTGGTTTGGAAAACTTGGGGGTTTGGACTACTGCCACTACCACGGCCTATTTGGAGGACCACGAATCGTGAAGCTCCCCGTGGTCCTCACTTGGGCTGAGATCTAGAGGCTTCATGTTGGGAGTCTACTAGTTAAACTCCATGGAAGCTCCCACGGACCATGAAAGTGTGTGGTCTTCACTTGGACTTGGGGATTCTAGGGCCAAGTTGGGGGGGTCTACTAGTCTGACACTACGGACGCGACCATGGCCCGTCGTTGTGACCACGGCCCGTGAAGGGTCTCGTGGTCTGACGCCTGGGCCTGGTGAAGTCCAAGTCTGGATCACGAGTAGGTTAACGGACCGTGGACCCTATCACGGTCCGTGAACCCTGCCGTGGTTCACTGGTTCAGGTAATTTCTGCAAGAAAAGTTTTAGGCCTGATTTTCAAAGTGTTACAATAACTCTCCCTTGGGATCAATCATCCTCGAATGAAGACTAAACTAGCTGAAATGGAGGGAATGAGTTGCAACCCTACCACTAAACACTGAAGGCTGATTTCTGACTGAACTGAGTTCCAAAAACATGCAAATATGTTGAAAATGCAAGTACAGACTGAAGGAACATGATACTAAGACTAATTTCACGCATGAATGACTGGAAAAAAAAACTAAAAAGGAACTATTACCTCAAGCTGGAATGGATTCGGAAGGAAAGAGGTGAGGATACTTGGCTTTCATGGCTGCTTCTGCTTCCCAAGTAGCTACTTCTACGGACTGACAACTCCACCAAATCTTGATTGAAGCGACTTCCTTGTTTCTTAATCTTCTAGCCTGACGATCAAAATCTCAACTGGTACATCCTCATAAGAAAGACTATCTTTTACAGCCATATTCTCTAATGGCACCACAGATGTTGGATCACCCAAACATTTCTTCAATAGTGAAATGTGAGACTAGATGCACTGCTGCTTAATCTGCTGGCAACTCTAGCTCATAAGCCACTTTACCAATCATTTTCAAGATACGGTAAGAGCCTACGTATTTGGAACTGAACTTTCCTTTATTGCCAAATCTCATCACCCCTTTCATATGTGACACTTTTAGGAAAACCCACTCATCAACTTGGAACTCTATTTCCCTTCTTGTCACATCTGCATAAGACTTCTGGCGACTCTGGGCTGTCTTAAATCTATCTCTAATGAGTTGCACTTTCTCCATAGCATGAAGGACTGAATCTAGCCCTATCAAGGCTGCTTCACCTACTTCAAACCAACAAACAGGAAACCTGCATCTACGCCCATACAATGCATCATAAGGGCCCATCTGAATGCTGGAATGGTAACTATTATTGTAGGCAAACTCAGTGAGAGGAAGGTAATCATCCTAACTCCCCTTGAAATCAATCACGCAAGCTCTTAACATGTCCTCTAAGGTCTAAATGGTACGCTCTGCCTGGCTATCCGTCTGGGGATGAAATGATGTGTTAAGCTTAACCTGAGTACCAAGACCTTTTTGAAATGACTTCTAGAAAGGAGAGGTAAATTGAGGACTTCTGTCTGAGATGATAGACAAAAGAACCCCATGCAACCTCACAATCTCATTAATGTAAAGCTTGGCATAATCCTCCACTGAATCTGTAGTCTTGACCGCCAAAAAGCGAGAAGACTTAGTAACTCTATTAACAATCACCCAAATGGAGTCATGATGTCTGCGAGTATGAGGTAAACCTGTGATGAAGTCCATGTTGATCATTTCCCACTTCCAAGTAGGAATGTCAATCTCTTGAGTCGTACCTCCTGGTTTATGATGTTCTACCTTTACTTGCTGGCAATTGGGGTACTTACTCACAAAATCTGCTATATCCCTCTTCATACCATTCCACAAAAAGATTACCCGTAAATCGCGGTACATCTTAGTTGCGCCTGAATGAATAGAATATCTGGAGTTATGGGCCTCTGCAAGAATATGTTGTCTCAATTCACCCACATCAGGAACACACAATCTACCCTGATAGCAAAGTACACCATCTCCTCCTTGGGAGAAAACCTCTACTATCCGATTGTGGACTGCACCCTTAAGTTCAAGCAAGATTGGATCACTGTATTGCTTTTCCTTAACCTCTACTACCAAAGAAGATTCTTCCCCATTCTGAACCATTACACCACCATCTGATATTCTCATAAGACGAACTCCTAGACGAGCAAGTCTGTGAACATTCCTTGCTAGCTCATTTCTTTCTTCATCAACATGTGCTACACTACCCATGGATAATCTGCTAAGAGCATCTTCTACTACATTTGCCTTACCTGGATGGTAATGCACGCTCATATCATAATCTTTGAGGACCTCAAGGCACCTTCTCTGGTGAAGATTCAACTCTTTCTAGGTGAATACATAATGGAGGCTCTTATGGTCTGTGAACACATCTACATAAACACCATACAAGTAGTGTCTCCAAATCTTGAGTGCAAATACCACTGCTGTAAGCTCGAGGTCATGAGTTGGATAATTCTTCTCATGTACCTTAAGCTGCCTAGAAGCATAAGCTATAACCTTACCTCGCTTCATCAACATACAACCTAGGACGACCCTGGATGCATCACAATAGATCAGATAACCATCTGAACCCTCTAGTAGAGTCAAGAGAGGAGTTGTAGTCAACCTAGTTTTCAATTCCGCGAAGCTTTTCTCACAATCATCTGACCATCGAAACTTGACCATCTTCTGAGTCAACCTAGTTAATGGTGACGCTATGAATGAAAATTCTTCCACAAACTGTCTGTAATATCCCGCTAGACCCAAGAAACTTTTGATATATGTGGAAGAGGTAGGTCTGGGCTATTGTTTCACTGCTTCTATCTTCTGGGAATCTACTCGAATTCCTTCACTACACACAATATGCCCCCCAAGGAAGGCAACTAATTGTAACCAAAACTCGCACTTGTTAAATTTTGCAAATAACTGGCGATCTTTGAGAGTTTGCAGAACAACTCTCAAATGACTCGCATGTTCTTCCTCATTCCTAGAGTAAATGAGTATATCATTAATAAAGATGATAACGAACAAGTCCAAGTACTGCTTGAACACTCTGTTCATCAAACCCATGAAAGCTGCAGGAGCATTGGTTAGTCCAAATGACATGCCTACAAATTCATAATGACCATATCGAGGTCTGAAGGCTATCTTCGGAATGTCACTATCTCTTACTTTAAGCTGATGATAACCCGATCTGAGGTCTATCTTTAAGAAATGACTAGCACCCTGAAGTTGGTCAAACAAGTCATCAATCCTGGGGATGGGATACTTATTCTTGATTGTGACCTTGATCAACTGCCTATAGTTAATACACATTCTGACAGAACCATATTTCTTCTTTACGAACAAGACTGGTGCACCCCATGGAAATATACTAAGTCTGATGAAGCCCTTATCTAGATGGTCTTTCAACTGCTCTTTCAATTCGTTAAGCTCTGCTGGAGCCATTTTGTAAGGAGGAATAGAAATAGGTTGGGTATCTGGAAGGAGATCAATTCCAAAGTCGATTTCCCTATCGGGAGGAACTCCAGGAAGATCTTCTCGAAACACTTCTGGAAACTCATTAACCATAGGAACTGACGCAAGAGTTGGGGTTTCGGAGCTTGAATCCTTAACCTGAACTAGATGATAGAGATAACCCTTAGAGATCATCTTTCTAGCCTTAAGGTAAGAAATGAATCAACCCATAGGCGCTAAGCTACTACCCTTCCATTCTAAGATTGGTTCATTTGAAAACTGAAAACGAACAGTCCTAGTTCTACAATCGACTGATGCATAACAGGCATGTAACCAATCCATGCCTATAATGACATTGAAGTATACCATTTCTAACTCTACAAGATCTGCTGAGGTGAATTTCTGGGAGACTATGACAGGGTAATTTCTGTATACCCGTCTAGCTATAACTGGGTCACCGACTGGAGTAGAGACTGAAAAGGGTTCTGGGAGAGTTTTTGGACTAACACTGAATTTGACTGCTATAAAAGGAGTTACAAATGACAAAGTAGCCCCTGGATCTAACATTGGATAAACGTCAAGATCAAAGACTCGTAACATACCAATGACTACATCAGGAGAATGTTCCTGACCTTGGCGAGCCTGAAGAGGATACAACCTGTTCTGGCATTGTCCACCATCTCTACTAGATGAGTTACCCTAGTGAGTCGGGTGACCTGCTGGTGCTGCTGAAGTTGTAGACTGAGCTCTACCATTATTACCTCCTTGACCCTATCTAGAAGGACAATCCCTCAACTTGTGACCAGACTGATCACACCCAAAGCATCCTTTTTTTCCTGCAAGACACTCGCCCGGATGGTTCTTACCACACTTAGGGCAAGTTGGGTAGGTTTTGGTGCCTGAAATTCTACCTTGAGACTTAGAGCCTGATGCTCCACCTTTCTTATTATTCCAAAACTTGGAGGATGGAACACTGGCTGATGAAGGTGCTGGAGTCCAAGACCTCTGCTGAAACATCAATCGATTTCCACCACCCAATTTCTGTTGGGAATACTCATAGTTGTCTGTTCTTGCTTTCTTACTCTTCTTAGCCTGTTCCCTAAGCTTATCACACTCAACCTGCTGGACGTGAGTCATAAGCCTAGCAATGTTCATATCTCCCAGTAACATAGCATTTCTACACGCTGTTTTCACCAAATCTGACACTTCATACAAGAACTTATTCATCTGAGCTTTGGAATCAGCAACCATATGAGGAGCATACCTTGAGAGTTGGGTAAACTTGAGCCCATACTCTTGGACCGTCATATTACCTTGTCTCAGGTTCATGAATTCCTGAGCT
Source organism: Solanum chiquidenum (assembly GCA_029582725.1). Taxonomy (NCBI): domain Eukaryota; kingdom Viridiplantae; phylum Streptophyta; class Magnoliopsida; order Solanales; family Solanaceae; genus Solanum; species Solanum chiquidenum. Next base: position 16,223 of record JAJOOS010006972.1, read on the forward strand.
TTTGCCTCTCTTACCTCTCTTGGAAAGAACCTGTCCAGAAAGGTTTCTCTGAAGCAATCCCAAGTAATAGGAGTGGCATTTGCACCCCTATTCTCTTTCCACTGAGTGCACCAGATATGAGCCATATCTTTCAGCTGGTAAGATGCCAACTTATCCCGATCATTCCCAATGACCTGCATCACTTCAAAGATCTTCTTGATATCATCCAAGAAATTTTGGGGATCCCCACCAGTCTGCGATCCTAATAACTCAGGCGGATTCATCCTAACAAAGTCACAAACCCTCGCTGCTGCTGATCCACCATTTGTATTCAGACAAGCTTGAACCTACTGATTGTTCTGGTTAGCGACACTCTGAGCCAACATCTGAATGACATTCCTGAATTCAGCATTTGAGACTTCCTAATCTAGAACTAGAGGAGTTGTGTTTGTGTTTCTGGCATTCGCATTCCTGGCGTTAGCTCTACGAGGAGGCATGATCACTGAAACATAGAATGACGAGTTAGAATGGAATTTTAGATCATACCTTACGCACAATAAGAGTAACAAGAAAATGAAGATTTTTCCTAAAACACTTTGTAGCCTCCGTCTCATTATATGTGGTGCACTTCACACCCATGAAAAAGACTCTACTTAGTGTGGCTTTTCAGACATCATAAGACTCTTAAACCTAATGCTCTAATACCAAGTTTGTCACGCCCCGAGGCTACCCCCTGGACGCGGACACGGGACCTAGGATCACAAGTGACCCCAAGCTAACCCTGTTGGAATAATCATGAGCATACTAAAGATAACTGACTAATAAAAACTGTGTGAAGCTATAATCATAAATAAAATGAAAATATGGAGAAAATACACATATACTATAACTGAGATGAATGAAAACTGATGAGCTTAATATAAGGAAAATATTAACTCATAACCAAGATGAATCTAACTATGTCTGAAAATAGCCTCTAAACTGACTAGAAATGTTGGGACATGCCCCAACTAAGTCTAGAAAAACAGAAACTAAAGGAGTAGAAATACTGAAAAGAAACTCATGACTATTGTCCTCAGAGAATGAGGACTCATCACTGATTTTGTTGAACTGGAGATTGGGAACTGATCTAAGAGTGATCTGAATGCTGAGAACCTAAACCTACATCACAAGAAGATATAGCGTACGTATGCGTCAGTACTTGAAAGGTACTGAGCATGCATGATAGAATAAAATGGAAATAACATATAACTGAACAAAGCAATAAAGCAATGAAATAATTTGAACATGATATAGTTACTGAATATTGAGCTAACTGAATGCAATGACCAATTTATAACATGCTGAGACTGAAATATTGAATAATGATACATGGTCAATGCAATAGAATCTGACTAAACTACGGGAGCTACTAATAACCGATAATAAAACCACATGATCTAAATGTGGAGTCCGATGTATACGCCCCATTGAGAGGACCCAATATACCCTGCCAGAGGTATAGAGGTATGCTGCCGTGATCACTGAAATGATGCCCACAGTGGGGACTTACAACCTATGTGGCTAGTAGTTCTAGGACTATTTGGGTACGCTGAACCCTAGTCCAACTCGGTATTATGCTACTCCTAATGGATTAAGTGATTAACACATTATGACTGAATTTTGTAAATTACTGAATAGCTCAGACTTGACATGCAAACTGAGTATGCAACAATTAAACTTATATTGATGCATTAATAACTGAAGCATGCATAATTGAATAACTGAAATATCTGATCTAGCATGTGTAATTAAAGAACTAAAGAAATACATAGCTAGGGTTCTGGAATTCATGTAATAAACTGAATATTAACATACTAATCTGATTTGGATCATTCTAACAGCTAAGAACCCAATAATTCTAACATTCAAGAAACCCTAGGTCTAGTCATAA
>JAJOOS010006973.1:0-18889 GCA_029582725.1 Solanum chiquidenum
AACTTCTTAAGGCATATGTTTTGAAACTATACTTGTGCCTTGCGAATTTTGCCTTGCAAGATATAATATGCCTTGCGATATTTTAATTGTTTTTTTTTATGTTAGGGCCTTGAGGGTATATGAGTCATTTGGTATGGAGGATGGAATATTCCATGAGATTGTTTTAGTCCATATACTAAACTATTTATTAAAATGTTGAAGGATAAAAATTAAAGATCAATCAATTTAAAAACAAAACTTTAAATACCACCTCAAAATAGGAATTTTATCTCTTCTAAGTTATATTTGATCGATTTTATATGATTTCTTCAGCTCTTTTTATCTAACAATTAGTAGCAACTTCATAACATGTGTTAACTTTATAAGAGCAATATTTTTAAGTTCCAATTCATAGGCTTATATATATATATATATATATATTCTTTTCATTAAGCAATCCAATACATTTCAACAAATGAAGAGATAGTGTATACGAAGACTTTACTCCTATTTTAATAAGATAAAGAAGCTGTTTTCGAGTCAAGGCAAAACAATTCAAATCTGCACTAGGACTGTGGAAGGACTAAAAAATCAAAGGTACAAATTCCATCATTATATTTTCTGAATTGTATGTATAGTACTTTTATGTTTGAGGAGTCAACCCAATACAATATAGTAATGTAAACGATTTCAAAAGATAACGTCCTTTCACACAATTATATGCACTTATCAGCAGATTTATCTTTTTACAACTTTCAACGCCAAAAACTCGATGGACTAAAATTGTTCACGTACTCTCCTACTTTTATACGATGGCATTTGACTAAACACTGATTCTAAAAATATCGATAGACTTTTGACATAACATTTTCGTGGCTAACAACATTCGGTTATAAAATGAGAAAGATTAAAATTAAAGAGTTTTCAAATTAATAAAATAATATGTCATTCTTTTTTGAGAGCAGATTATAAGACAAATTCGCTTGATCTTCTAATTAATTAGCATATAATAATTATAAAATGTAGTGTGGTCAAATTTGATTAGGAAATTTATAGGATGTTGACACCTCCTAGAACAAACATTTACATCTACTGTGGAAAGCATAGGAATATTTTTCCAAATTTGATAATAATTTCCATGAATTTTTGTTCTTTATAAAGCTACCAAACATAATTTCTTTGTTCTTTTTAAACAATGAAAAAAAAAAACGAAAATTCTTTTGAATCAAACACTACGACAATTAATAAAAAAAAAACTTTGATTGATTGACTGACACATATTCTTAATTAAGATGTGAAAAGGAATAATTAACAAATGTAGAAATTAGAGATTTACTTTGAGAAAAAAAAGGACTAGAAATTTAAAAATTAATGGAATATAAAAAAATTCCCAATATGAACAATGGTCCCCTTAGTATCTGCAAATAGCTTGGGTCTAAATTAACTTTTCAATTCAGTATTTTGACCATCAGAGATTAGGAAAATTATTTACTTCTTCCCTTTTCATATTATTTGACAATATTACTCAAAATGTCCATCCTAGAATACTTGTCAATTTATAAAATTAAGAAAGAACTATTTTTTTATTTTTTTTATCTTATATATTATAGAGAGAGAAGAAAAATGCGACATTTACTATGGGACGGAACAGCACAACTTTAGTCGGGTAATGCTAAATGGCCAGAAAATTTACCAGAATTTGGCCAGAAATTTAAAAAGTCTATAATATCCTTTTTATTTTAAAATAAACCGATCTTTTTTCTATTTTTTAATTAAAAAATATTAAAGTTAAAAGGGTAAAAATATTCAAAAAGATAACATAACATAGTATAAAATATATTATTTTACCATTCTAGCCAAATTCTGGCCAAAAGAATTTTTCTCATAGGTATTTTATTTGTTATATAAATAATAGATAACCTGTATTCTAATTTTCATGTGATGCACTTTTTTTATTAATCTGTCCTCGATCTTCAAGTAAAAACAAATTGTTGGAAGACATGAAATTAATTAACTACTTATAATATTGATATTACAAGTATTTATTGTTACAATACAAAGACTAGTACTTCACGGGAGGGAATAAAAAAAAACTGCAAAAAATTAACATAAATGTAACAAAAGTTCTCAATTTAACTATACAAATTATAATGATAACTGCACATTAATAATAATATGAAACTTCCTTCATCATAAAAACTCCCTTAGAAAATAAAAAGCCTACCATCTTCTTCATGATCATTTTCATCACAAAAGCCAACATGTCTCTATGATCAATCCCAAGTTCTAGGGTTCATCATAAATTGACTGCATGAAAGTGCTGACAACGACGATGAAGTTGATGATTTTGACGATGATGATGATGACATGTGTAAAAATTCCATTAGCTCAATTTCATTGACGACTCTATGCACATTATTATGTGGATTCATAATATAACTAGTTGGGAAAGTACATGGGAGAGTACTATTGACCATCATGGAGTCAGTATGTTGTGACACAACTGGAGTTGATTCTAGAATGCCATCTTCGTTCTCCTTTATAATTTCAGAAAGCTTAGGCAACAACGAAGGTGTCTGTTGAAGATATAATTAAATAATCAAAAGCGTTGAATGTTATAAGATGGTCACAACTGACATGGTATCAGAGCAAGATTTAAACGTGACTAGACATGTTGAAAACATAATTTAGTAAAAGTATACTCTCTAAAAACTAATTAGATGAATAGTATACGTACCATCATTAAATCTTGATGAATTTTGATAGCCGCGTTTGTTGAATCCATGAAATTCTCCCCATTAGTGCAATTCAATGAAATGTTGGAGGTGAGCATGGAATTAATGGAGTTGTCTTGTTTAATAACACTAGGGTTATATTCAAGATCATGTTGAAGATGATTAGGATAATTGAAATTAAACCATGTAGGATCATTTGAAATTGAGTCAAATGACAAATTATGAAGGGAATTAGGCATCACTTGATTAGTTAAATTCAAATCCCCATTATGATTAATGTTGTTCATTTGATCAAGAATTAGGGGAGAATTTATACTTGACATGAAACTATTAGTAATAGGAACATTGGGATTGAATGAGTAGAAATTATCAAAAGAGGGATTAGGGTTTGGATTAGTGATGAGATTATTATAATTAGGAAAGGTGATGGAGAGATCAGGGAGGATTCCATGAGAAAGATGGAGCTTCTTCTTGATGCTTGAATTCCAAAAATTCTTCACTTCGTTGTCTGTTCTTCCAGGTAAATGCTTCGCTATTTGTGCCCACCTGTAAAACAAAACAAAATGTCTCTTTTGCATGAAAATAATACATACATGGCTCTCTTCATCGTAAAATCACACAAAATATTCTTTCAAAAGCTATTTTTTGTTCAAAAAAAATCTACTAACATCCCTTCATCGAAAAATTACATTGTATATATTAGTTACCTGTTGCCAAGAATGCTATGGAGCTCAATGATAAGTGCTGCTTCTTGAGGGGAGAAACTCCCTCGTTTCAAATCTGGTCTTAGATAATTTATCCACCTCAATCTACAGCTTTTCCCACATCTTTGAAGCCCTATGTCATAGAGACGAATTCAAGATATAAATTTAATTTTAAAAAATCCGAGGTAAAAAAAAAGAAAAAAAGCAAAGATGTGTTCCACATGGGCATGTTCACAAACTATACTGATGGTGGAAAAAACGAGGTGAACTCAAGATATAAACTTGATGAATTCAATCATTAAAATTGAATTATAAAATTAATTCCGGATCAATATATATATAGAAATTCTAGTGGTTCTTTGTTGTTTCGTATAAAAAATACTCTATTGAATGGAAAAAGAAGATGAATATCATAGTAGCTCTAAAAAATCGACTCAATGATAGCCATACTAATTATGTTACGATATAAGTGGACTACCCCGGTCAATCTTTGCATCACGACGTTGATTTATTCAACGTTATGATGCAAGGAAACCCGAAAATAAAAAAAATAAGAAGAGAATAAAACCTGCAAGCTTAGGAACAGAGCTCCAACAAGCATGACCATAAGTAGTAATGTAGTTAATAAGTTTTTCATCTTCTTCAGGAGACCATAACCCTCTCTTCACTTTTTGTTTGTTACAACATGTATGATGCCCCATTTATTATATATAAACAAACTCAAATTAATTACTACTGTAACACACAAATTCTACAAATAAACAACAAGTTTTTTTAAATACATTGAGTTTGTGTGGAAAGAAAAGTGGAGGGACTCAATGTCTTATATAATGGATGCTCATGAGAACTGATGAGTACTACAGTACAATAATTTTTTGGATTTTAGTAATATCGATAGGGTAAAGAATTTTTTATAATATCGATGTAATTAATTAGGAGCGAAGTTATAATGGTAGTTACATATTCGACAAATTAAGTCATTTTGAGTTGTACTTGTATTAAAAATTCACTTGTTTCGTATTTTCTTCATTTTAATTTGTTTATCTTGTTTATCTGATTTGACTTGACATGAAGTTTAAAAAAGTAAAAAGAAACTTTTGAATCTTGTAGTATTGAACTAAGAATACGTAAAATATACCAAAATTTCCTTTAACTTTTTGACATTAAGCATTTCGCGTGAAAACTTAGAATTGAAGAGTTGTGAAAAAAGGAAAGATATATTTTTTTTTAAACATATTGAAACAAAGTAATATATACTTACAATATAATTATTTTTTTTATATCATCATTAGGGGGGAGTTATAATGATAGTTGTGGATTCGACAAATTTAGTAATTTTGACTCAAATTTTATAATTATATTAAAATTTCACACAATTCAAAACCCGTAAATAAAAGGAAAAAAAGTACAATTCATAAAGTAAAAAACTTATTTATACCCTGTTTAACTTGTTATCAAGATCTATTTCAGATTACTAAGAAATATTATTATATAAAATCATTCATAAATACTTTCAAGTAATTTAATATCCCTTTGAAACATAATTTGAAATTATGATTTCAAGTTGAAATTATATTAAAATGTGTAATTTGAATTTTTTAAGTCGTACTTTTCCTCCCATAAAATAAAAAAATTTCACAAGTTGTGAAAACTATTATTCTTTTCCTAATTCTTATATAATCTTATCAAATGAGCAAACTATAGTTCATAAATATGGTATGAACAATTTTTTCACATTGATCATATTCTTTTTTTTTTATATAAAATTTAAAATGATAAATCTTCTTTAACAAAAATATAAACTTATGAATCAAATTATATATTTTAATAAAAATTAAAATCACAATTTCAACTTTTGATTTTATTTTAATTTTATATTTAAAATCATAATTTTAAATTGCACATTCAAATTGCGCTTACAATAAATATTTTGTTAGCATAATATAGAACGGACGATATTGTATGGGGGCTTGGCAAGAAGCACGAGTCATCCATGCAGAAATAGTAGGTCCCACGTGGTTTTACTTAGGAATACCAAAGAAAATTTGACAGCTGTTTATTTTTATTTTTCACTCTGATGTTCGATACTATGGAAATGGTACTAAATTTAAATTTGCGTCGAAAAAATTAGTGCTTACTATTTTATTTTACATACAAAAATTTAACTATTCTTGGATTTGCTCTGTTGTTACACTGGGAGTCCCTCAAATCTCAATACCACATTTGTCTTCACATAACTAACTAATCTATCTAATTTTTTTTTATGTCTGATATTATATTAAAGCTTCAAATAATTTAAATAGTATCATATAATATTTATTTAAAGTGAAAATATTCTTTTTATACTTAGGGTATAGATTTCGACATCTTTAATTAAGGATGAAACTAAGAAATCTTATTATTCCATCATAATTTATATTGGTATAAAACTAATCAATCATATGAGCAATTATTTTAATTAATATTTGAAATATTGTTTAACTAATATATTTTTCTCAAATCCGAATAAAAAAATCATGAAAAAACACGTATATATGTTTCTAATATTTGTGAGTTATGTAGTTCCATACTTATTTTGATGCTCATGATAAAGGTGATTTATGTAGAAGGAGAGGCTGATAAATTGAGGGGGAAAAAAGGATATGTTCATTAAAGAAAAATCATATAAATTTATATGATATACACATTTTTAGTTTTGATATACAGTAAGGCCAAAACATTTGTTATTTAAATGCGGAAAATACATGTCATAAACTTAGAATCTTGATATATAACATTTTCTCTCTTCATACTATAATTGTTGAATCAAACTATTCTCTCTTTAACAATAGCATTTTAAAAATTAATTTAACGTGATTTGTCATAGACTTGATCTATTCTTTCTATAACAATAACATTTTTATAATTAATTCAACTTGTGATTTACGTCCTCTTTATGATTTTGATATAAAATCTTGTATTCCACAAACTATATGTATTTACATTGTATGAATGGAGGATCACTAGACACAGCTTTCTTATGAAGGGAATATGCCTCTTTTTTTTTCTTTTTTTTTTTTTTGGTTTTCACCTTATCATGTTCAATATTCGTATTGGGATTTAATCAAATTTGCTCACTCTCTTCGAAAGCTCGAACTGTGTGAAGTGATCCCAACTATTTAACTACTATCCATGTTAGGACATGAAAATGTTGTCATAATAATTATTATGTGGCACATTATGTCAACTATGTTTTTCTAATTTATTATTAATCTGGGTCTCATGAAGTGAAGGCTAATTAATTGAGATCATTGGAAGTATCATGATTACATATGAATGTGATTGATATGCAACAAAGCAAATTTTCATGAATAATATATAGTAGTACATATAATTAACATATCTAAATAAAATAAACAGATGGTCCATGAGTGAGTATGTTCTTATTATTCCCTTCTACCTACATATTTAGCCAGGTGAAAAGGATGCAGTGTAGGTTAAAGTACCTTAATGACAGTAGGCCTCATTGATTTTATAATATCTATACGCAACAACGACATATCTATTAAATCCCAGAAATGTAGTCTGGGAGGATGGTGTACGCAACGTTATTCCTAGCTTATGAAGGTAAATAATCTGTTTTCGATAGACTCTCCGCTCAAATAAAACATACTACAAGAATAATGGAAGAAAATAATAATAGTCACATCAAATAATATGATATTCAAAGCAAAGGAAACAACAAGGAAAATAATAAGGAGTAGGATAATATAAATAACGGAAAAGGGTTGAGTATAATTAGTCTATCTATCTTTGGGTCCAATATTGACCACTTTTATAAAGGATTATCTAAATAATTTAAATAATTTTTTTAAATACGTGACGACTATTGGTTACAATTTAATTACTTAAATTAATTTACGAATTTACTCATTACTAATTATACTCGATCTAAATTAACTACACCTTAACTAGTTAATTTGGGTTGAGTATAATTAGTAATGGGTGGGTTTGTAAATTAATTTGAATAATTAAATTGTAACCAATAGATGGTCGCCACATATTTAAAAATGATTTAAATGATAATTTGCAATAAAAGTGGTAAATATTGGATCCAAAGGTGGATGACACGGTATTTCAGAGCCAATTGGTTATATGTGGAATGACATGGATATTTGGGAGCCAATAGATGGATGGATGGTAGTTTTGTACCATTTTCAATAGTTTGAGAGTATTTTTAGCCCTTTCCGTATAAATAATAATATTGATAAGGAAAACTAGACAACGCACAATTACCTACTAACCTTCTAAACCTAATTCTTGACCTCCATACCCTCCTATCTAGGATCATGTCCTCAATGAATTGTATATGTTTATAATATCTAATTATCTATACACAAACAACATAACAATTATATTATATATATTATATTATTATTATAATCAATTTGCCGCACTGCTATAAGTTTTAGTAAACTCCGACCAACTCTCCGTTAGAATTTGACTCGTCGATTAGGAATTTTTTAAATAAAAAATCATCGGAAATATTACTAATCAGCGAGCCAAATTCTATCGAAAATGAGTGATTTTCTGATCATATGGACTAAAAGAATTTTGACAATAAAAAATCATTTAAAAAATACATCATAATAAGGGAAACTAATTTTTAACCTAGGTAGCTTAAAAATAAGTTAGGAAACTAAACATGTCACAGTAAGTTGAAAGTTTAATTTTTACTTTGGACAAGTGGAATATTAATTTTTTTTAAAAAGGAAGCATATAGTTATGATTAGACATTATATAGGTTGGTTAAATTTAGTGCTAAGTAAGCTTTCAAGAATACACAAAATGTCCATCCATTGCTTACGTCTTCCAACTTATTTGTCTCTCTTCATTCGAACCTAACTTTATTGACTCCACACTATATTAGGTATATATGCCGATACGCAGAGGTGTTAAACGAGTTAGTTGAATTAAATTTAAATAAATTAAAATAAGTTAAGTCAATAAATGATCAAATTATTAATCCACTCAAAAGTTATTGGATCTGAAATAGACTAAATTACAGGTCATAATTTAACATGTTTAATTTTTATTAGGTTTTCATTATTTTATTTATTTATTATAAAATTTTAATTCCTTTATAATGGTTATATATAATATATCAAATAATATAGTTTATTTTTCTTATCTTTCTTTTTTAGTGTTGCATTATTATTGACGTGGGACTGAAACTTGCTGAAATGACGTGTCCTTGGAATTCTTTATAGACTCCAAGAAATATGGAAAGTTGCTCTTCTACTTGAGAAATTCTTTGATGTTGGACTTTTTACATCAAGTGATTGGACAATAAATATATTTTATTATTTCTGAGTTTTAATTTATCTTACATGATTTGATTGGATATTTAACTTATTAAAAATACTTTTTGAAATTTAATCTAACAAAACAAATTTTAGAGTTTACTGAATTGATTTAATTGGCTAATGAATTATAAGTTAAAAGTCATAAATTAGAAATCTTAACTCATAACTTTTGGTATATTTTCATTATTTTGACTTAAAACTTTTTATATCAAAATAGACCAAATACTATAAAAATGCTTAAAATTCTTAGCATAAAAATATTAAAAATAATACAATAAAAACAGACAAGATATATATATATATATACATTTATAATATTTATTATTGATTTTGCCTCGACACAAAATTCAAGAATATAATTTATCTTTTTTAATTTTATGATCTTAAAATAAAGATATACAAATCATAACTGAATGTCCTTTAATATTATTGATTTTTAAATATGACATGTAATAAAAAGATTAAAAACTGTAAAAAAAAAATGAAGAAGAAGAAGAGAACCTTCGTTCTAAAATAGACTAAAAAGTCAAAATTAGAAATAAATTAATATGAAAGGAAAAAGGAAAGTAATAATCTTTTTGAAATTGACAAAAAAAAAAAGTATCATATAAATTAAGTGGAGTAATGCAATTAGAAGGTCACTCCATTAATTACGTACCTCTTTTGAGTTTTTTGAAAATGGTCAGTTATCGGATACATACTATATACGTATATATGACACGTCACAAATGATTATTTGAACATTCTAGTTGTGTTTGGTACAAGTTAAAGCAAAATATTTGCCATAGAGAACTTTTTTTTTCCTGATAAATAAGTAAATTTCATATTTATTTTTCAATTTGATACTTAATTAAAATAAATTATTCTAAATATGTTTGCATATAATTTAGATAAATATTGTTGAAGTTGGAGGTTGGTGTTTGCATGGCAGAAAATGGGGATGGATAGAGCGTGTTGAAAGATGAGAATAAAATAATTAATGTAAGATAATATTCGTAAAGGGTAAAATAGTAAAGTTGATTAATTTGTTGATGATTTCTTAATTATCATGTAAAATAGAAATGGGAAGGAGGAAGTAATATTTAAAATCTTGAATTCATTCCCTTTTAGTTGTCATGATTTTCTTTTTTTAAAGTCAAATGATAAGAATTTTGATTAACAGTTTACAATGTATGCAAAAAATTACAATTTATAGTACTTTTCGTATACTTTTTGAATATATAAATTTTTAGTTTAAAAAATTAAATTAACATAATCTAATTTAACTTAAAATTTTAGTCAAATTGACTTTTAAAAATTGTGACATGACAACTAAAAAATAACGGAACAAATACAGTCTAAGCATTGTAGATAAAAGTTAGGAGGTTTGATTTTTGTAATAAGTTTCAGTGGCTAAAAATATGTTTTGACTTTAGGTAATTTCATGTCTGTTGCTTAACCCTATGTTCTTTTAATTGGACAAATTGATAGCATATCCTTACCATATAGTTCCTTCTAGATTAATGTGACAACTAATGGAAAAGTCCAATGAATTTGTGTCAAATTAAAAGGAACATATCAACATGTGTCAATACTATGTACTTAATTCAATTTTCTACATTCCAACTAAAGATGAGAAAATGAAAGTTATAGAATATGCTTCAATGAAATTCTTCCATACAATAGGTGTGAATTTAGCTCTATAATTTCCTTTTCATCAAAGATCTCGATCAGATATCAAGCTTAATAATTGAGTTTTGTTTCATAAAGAGGTTTAAAATGTCGTCTAATAAATTTTCTATCGTACAATTCCAAATTAATCAAGTGAGTGATTTCTGACACTAGATATTTGGGGATCAAAAATAAAAATCGCTTATCCAATATGATTTCACTAGTTTAATCTGGAAAAGCATTACAGCCAAGGGCAGACCTAGCCTATAATAAAAAGTGTACATGCACCGGTTTACTTCAAAACAAATTATGCATACATATGTATATAGTATATATACCTTAAAGAACTATCATATATTTTAAAAGAATATCTATTAGATTGGAGTAGCTGGTTGTTGTGCAGAACACTTATCTTCTTTTTGTTGGCGTAGGTTATACAATCAGGGGTGGATGGCACATTTGAGTTAGGGGTTCATTCGAAAACACCTTTGACAAAAAAATTACTTTATTTATATATGACCAATTTTTTTTATGCACATATAAATAACAGATATTAAACCCCTCTTCAACTAATTTATGTGTTTACTTTTTCATATTTTAAATTTTCTTAATAAAAATGCTGATTCCACCACTTTATATGAATAACAATAAACTTTGTGTACTAAATTTAGTGGTGCCCCCATTACGTTCAAATTCTAGATTCGTCTTTAATCACAATTATAATAATATACTTTGTGTGATTACACAAAATAGTAGCTAAAAAGAATGAGATGTACACATGAAAATATAGTACTCACTAAACAACAATATATAACAAACATATTTTTTTTCAAAGGGAAGCTACCCCTAATCCTAAGGGAAGAGGGGGATAAGCCTATAAGAGGAGTAGATTTCTAAAAAGAGTAAGTAGTTTCGTTAAATGACATTCGATCATGTAGGCAATTTTGGAATATATCGAAGATCATGAGAACCACATTAAATGCATAGATTTTTTGAAAATGATCATTCAAAAATGTAGTTAATAGTAAAATCAAAAAAAGGATTTCAAAGAAGCAAAGAAACAAATGGGACCAAATGTTTGAAATAGTCTTTTATTCCTCGTCAAGAAAAAAAAGGATTGGTTCTAGGTGTCAGATCAGATAGAGTTAAATTTTGAAGCTTATAAGTTCTGAATTTTACGTATTTTTCTTTAGTTGATAGGTTTTAAATTAATGATTAACAAAATTTTAAACTAAGGTTACTAAGCTTGACTGAATACGCAAATGTCATAAAAAATGATTATTCAAAGATGCGGTTAATGGTAAAATAAAAAAAAGATTTCAAAAAAAAGCAAAGAAACAAATGTTTGAAATTGTCTTTTATTCCTTTTCGAGTCTTGCTTCACAAATTAAAAAAAAAAACATTGATTTGAGGCGTCAAAATTTGAAGCTTATGAATTCTGAATTTTACATATTTTTCTTAAGTTGATAGCTAGGTTCTAAACTAATGATCTATAAAATTTGAACTAAAGTTACTAAGCTCGATACGTAGGTTTGCAATAAATTTTAAACAAATAGAGAATAAATAAACCACACAAATAAAATATGAAGAAACATGAATATTTTATTGATAAATCAATGTGGGTACAATTTTGTTCCTCCCTTGATTCTACTCTCCTAAGATTTATCCATGAATCGAGGGTCGTTAGTGGCGTATTTCTCGAACTAGGATGATTTAGATTATTCCATCAATTTGTGGAATATTCGAGATGCTTTTTAAGGGAATTTAGTACCCTATATATAGGCATGACTAGGGTTTAGGATAAAGTAGCCTCCAAGAATTCTAATTAAAAGTGAACACACCTTCTAGAGTCCCAATTCAAATTGAATACGTCTTGTAGAGTCCCACAAAATTTTAATATCTACAACGTAATTGCGAATATATGTAGATGCTTGAGAGGGAAGTATAAAAGAATTAAAGGGGACCAAACAAGAATCTTGAATTTGTATATAGTTTGCACATGCAACAATTAATGGCACAAGGTGTTTATTTGCTTTATTAGGGGACACATCCTTTGCTTCAATTTTGTTTCTTATCCCAACTTATTAATAAGGAAATTCCTATCAACATTCTTGTCTTTTCTCTACAAAAATCATCTTTTTGGTACTTGTCACTTTCACACACTCTAATTCTTTTTACTTTTCAATTTTAATGCGTTTCAGTTTAAGTAGACATTAGTGAATGCCATAAAAAATAAAAACTTAAATAGAGAGGACCAAAAACAAAAACCTATACATTATATTTTGTAACTTGTATAATCAATTAAATTATAATAACAATAGAAAATATATTTAGACTATTTCAAAAACATGTCGTGGAGGTCGAAAATTAAGGTAAAAGACTAGTAATAGATAGTTTTGTTTTCTACTTTTCCTAATAAGTAGTGTTAGTATCATTTTCGGTATTTTAATTCTTTCTATATTTCTCATTCTTAGTTTTCTTACTAAGGGTTGTTTCTTATGCTTCAATTTTCTGATTACTATCTCGTTGTTATTACTATTTATGTTTCGATAAATACTGTGTTTATAGTTTCCTTAAGCCTATGGTTTATCTGATGCTCTCTCCATCCCCTAAAATAAAGATAAAATCTATGTACACTCTATTCTCGTCAAACCCAATTTGTGGGTTACAATTCTTACAGCAGACAGAACATTGGATACTTATGCCTATAGGTAGAATCTTTGAGATAACAATTTAGCTATGAAGACAAAACTTGCAAACATTATATTTGTGACATATTAAATCAAATCGTAGCGTTTTCATGTTAATTAGAGAAAACATAACTTGCAAAATTCAAATTATATGTTCAAATTAAATTTTAATTTTAAACTAATTTAATTTCAGATCATGATTTAATATCATGTCTGAATGGTCCTAAAATCAGTCAAAATCCAAACTCGAGCAAGCAGTACTTCTTTGGCTCTTACTATCAATTATTTCCATCCCAAACCGAATCTTATAACAGAAATATTAAGCTCCAAATCCTCACATGCATTACTTATATATATTTCAAGCTCAAGATCTTAGTTTATAGTAAAGTACAGCTCGGCACACTATGCTCCCGCTATGTATAAGATTTGAAAAAGGATCTATACACAACCTTATTCCCACATTTTTGAAAGAGACTGTTTTCACAACTCGAATCAGTTTCTCGAAAGACTCCAAGCTTCAAGAGTATATATATATATATTCAGTACACTAAGCTCTCGCTATACGTGCACTGCAACAACAAACATTAACAGATTTTCCTTTTAGTATTGCAACAAAAACATTTAGTGGAGTTAACGACATTCCATTCAAAGTTGTTAAAACCTTAACGGTATTTATATAAGGTGCTAGTTATATATATCTATATTTACTATTGCCGCTAAATATAATAATAACGAAAATTATATAATTAATTTCACCAAATTATTTATTTGTTGTAGTGATAGGGGTCAGGAGAAATAAAAGGTCAAACCTACACAAAAATCTGTTGTATGCAACTCAAACTCGTTACCTTCTGATCACATAGCAATAACTATTATGCCGAGGCTATATAGTCAAACTTCTTTCGTTTTCTCAAAAGTTATTATAACGAATTAAAGATTATTATTTTTCTAAACTGATCAAATGTCCTTCTTGAGATGGGACTCACCAACGATATATCATTCTTCATGAGTAGTCTATTTGAAGCACAAAAATGGGATGAAGTTTGAAAACTTAAAGATGAGATTCATTATTATTTCTTCTCTTATCAAAAATTCATCATGGTCCAAATTGATGCGTGCATGTGATCCAATCTTTAAGCAAGCCCAAAATATGGGCTTCAATAATTTTTCATTCACTTCCATATTTTGTACCTTATACTTGTGACTCATGATTAGAAGAATGAAATAAATATACCCTCTATATCAATTTATGCGATATAGTTTGAATCAACGAACAATTTTTTTTAATTGAAATGCATAATTCTAAATATGTCATAATATTTGTGTAATAGCTAACTTCAAAAGCGGAGATAGAGTAGAAGGTGTGGATTTAGCAGAACCCAAATAACTTTGATTCAAACTTTTTCATTTATCTTAAAGAAATTATTATACCGGTCATTTACACACCGGTCACAGAAATTATTATATAAATTATTTCAAAATAACACGAAAAGACCTTAAATTTACCTACACCGGTCATTTACACCAAATTAATAGATGCATGCTTAACCATAGTGTGACACACCGGTTGGGGTAAGTTTTTACTCAAAGCGGCTAGCTAGAATTCCGAAACTTCTAATTCTGGATCAGCCTCTAGATCTGTGACCTTATACATGTCATCGTGCAACTATAAACTTCTCCACAAAGGTATAACACTTTAACATAGAAAGTGCTAAGTTAAATGTTTTCAAATATAGATATGTGTCGTTCCAAATTGGAACGGATACTAAAAAGAAACAACATCACATAAATTGAAACGGAGAGTGTCTGTTTTCTCTAGTGATATTCAAGTTTTTACAAGTCTTGTTGACTTGTTGTTTACCAATTGAATATGAACTTTTAACACGAAATATAAACTTAACAAATGAAGTTGTTCAAGACCTTCATACATTTCTTTAAAAGTCTTCATATAACTGATTTGATATACTGGAGATATTATATTTCTAAAAATTTACCTGCATAAATAATCTGAATCAAGGGTATAAATAGACTACGATACCATGTAAGAAAACATTATCCATCCAATATATATGTTTAGGCAACGAATAAGTTGTCCGAAAACAAACAGAAACTCATACACAATCAACAAATAGCACACAGTATGATACAAGGACTTTCCTCTGAGATAATTACTACTAGTTGAGTGACCATCTCATCAATCAACTGGTAAATCAGCTTTCTAGAGAAAATCTCATCTAATGCATTATGTATTGGTTAAGTCTAAATTTTTGTAAACAAAAGAAACTCCTTTTTACTATCAAGACAACAAGTTGTTGAGCTAAACGGACAAATAAAACTCACTAACACTCCCTTTCATTGCACCTATCGCCTTTCGTCTTCCAGTTTAAATGATCAAAATGCATTTGAGGGAGGGTAGAGATCCTTACACAGATCAACTGAGTAAAGATCACAATCAGCACTTCTCCTTGCTATCGTCCTCGAAAGTGGACTTGACTTCCTATGGACTTGTAAGTTATCAGTTGAATTCCTCTGCATACTGTGAGACAAGTAATTTGAATTCCTCTGCTTAACCTTTGCCTTAATAGACTTTGTGAGATTCATGTAGTTTGGTTTCTTGCTATGTTCCTCCTCTTCTGGAGGTGTCTGATTCGATCCAAGAGTTTCAGACGTCGATATGGAAGAATGAGAAGTCGTACTATCATCATATTGATAATAATCAGTATAAGGCTCAGAAGATGAATTAGCAATTTGACAACTCATTGGTCCTCTTGTAGATATCCTGGTAGACATGTTATTCCGCCTAATGTTCACCGAACTACGGTCAGTGAAAGATCCAGCATCATAATCTTCATACTTCCTAGAACTCGGAGTCATCCCTGATGCATCAGTATGGAAATCTTCCACCAGTCTGTTTTCCCAAGGCTTATTCGCCATCCAACGTTCTAACCAAACTGAATCCCCATTAGCCTTAAACTTATTCGGGGTTTCAACTTTCCTTGTTCTTGAATTCGGGCTGGGGTTTGTTCTCAGTTTCTGTAATAGATCAGTTAAATGTTTTTCTGGCCAGTTAGTTACATGTAAAAAGAAATTTTGTGTCATATTACATGTTTAAGGATATAAACATAATACCTGTTGAGCATATACAATGGCCCTCTCCCTCTTGATTGCGCCAATTTGTCTCATTTTTAACTTACACCTCACTTCATCCACTGTGCCAGGGCTATCACACCATCCACCCTGAGAAAACAAAAAGTAAGATAGTTTGAAGCAACAATAATATAGTCAGACTTTTCGATAACAGTCGTCCTGTGTAATAACATTTCACTATTAACAACCATGATTTTGGTGGAACCAATGAATATATTCTCCATAACAGCATTTCGCTATAGCAGCTAAAAAATACGTATCAGGTCAAACAGTACTGTTATAGAGAAACTACATACCTCAGCTTGCTTAATTGGATCCGCTTGGCTATCAACAAGGGGCCCTTTTGTAGCATCTCCATCAACGGATGTTCGATTGCATCGGGCTCTAACTCGAGACTGCAGCTTGACAAGAGTCTGCATACACTTGAGGGTTGCATCAGCTTGCTTTCTCACCTGTCGCCCACGAAATATAGCTTGTAGCCTAACCACTGCTTTGAGTGCCCTTAACGCGCGCCTTGCCTTTTGACAAAACAATAAAAGTTCTCATTAGCTATATAAATCATTGGCAAAAGATCAAGTGGGAGCGAAAATATTACAAGGACATATAACATGGCAACATCTCTACATTTAGAGAAAGAATACCATACAACAACTATGCCTCAATCTCGAGTCAACACTAATATTGTCGCTCCATTTAAGCTCATCTCAGACAAGAGAAAGAAAAACATAAGGATTTAAGGTGTTATAGGTCTAGTTTTTGTCACTCAACATATAATCAAACAGTTACCTCCAAATTATACACTCATCTAGATCTGTTCCTCTTGAATTGCAATTTTCAACAAAATTTCTCCAAATGCAAGAAATTCAGTTTCTTTCATGTTCACATCTCAGTATGACAAACGGAGCAACAACAAGAACATGTCCAGTGAAATCCTACGAATGGGGCCTGGGGAAGGTAGAGTGTACTCAGACTTCGCCCTTACCTCGTCGAGGTAGAGACTAGAGAGGCTTCAAGTACTTATGACAAGAAAAAACTAAAAGCAAGACAACGCTTAACTATCTACCAATCTTCTACACAGATTAATAAGCTGAACCAAGTATAACAAAAAAGTTAACAATTTTGTGTCCCTAGTCATTCAAATTACCAGAAAACCACGAAACGCAGCCTGAATTCGAAGAGCAGCCCATTCTTGTTTCACAACCACAAAATCCTTGTGTGGAGCTCTGATCACAGTAGCCATAGCAGCAGCCAAAGCACTGTCAGACAGGAATGAAGATTCAGATTCATCCGAATCTCCTAAATTCCCGCCCCCTTTTACACCTTTCGAAAACGCCATAGCAATTCCACCCGATGCACTCCTCCACAGCTTCCATTTTCTATTCTTTCCACTACCCTTCTCCTACAAAATCCCCCAAATAAAACAATTCAAATTATCAAAAAACATCAACAAAAAAAGAAAACAGAAATAGAGTATACTAGAATTAGGAGCCAATTCAACTTACAGAATCATTTGATTGATTCTTTTTTAAACCGATTAAAGATTTAATCCACTTCCCCGAACCACCCATTTTTTCACGATTCTTGAAAAATATGATCTTGATACAGTTTCTGCAGCTTGATAAATGGTTTTTATTTTGAGGAAAAACAGAACAATTTTAGAAAATGCTGTCTGAAAACTTAAAGATAAATGTTGGGATTTGAGAATTCGAAGAGATTTAATAACTACAGCTATGAATTTCTTGGATTTTGAATTTTAAAATTCGAAATAAAGGAAAAGCTGTAACGGATAGTTTTTGGAAAGAGAGAACGACGTCGTTTTGGATGACTTTTTCACTTTTTCCGACCTTAGTTTAAACTGACGCACAATACAATAATATTAGTGGGGGAAAGTGAAAGGAATTTCCGGAAAATAAGATAGTTAAAACATGCTTTTAAAGTTTAAATAATTTGCGTGTAAAGTGCCATGTAATAATCAAACAAACTCCCCGCGCCTCACGACGTGGGTTTCGTGTGCCTTATTCCATGAACTAGTGCTCCCTCCCGTCTCGATTTGACGTAGTTTGATTAAACACTAAATTTAAATTATAAAAATAATTTTGAAGAACTGCTGATCTTTATAACACTGACTTGTGGAAATTGAACTTCTATCTGGCATGACATAAGTTCTTTTTAAGGATAGAAGTCATGCGGACATAATTTGTGACATGTTATGATTAGAAAATATAAATTTATACTCCACATAAAAGTTATTTGTAATGATGGACAAAATTAAAGACGAGGACAAAAGTGCAAAGGACCTTAAAACTACTTCCATGTTTCGATTGTAAAAATTCCATGTGTATCTTATTTGGATATTTGATCTGTATCCTCTCTTTTTTCGGACATTCATCTATTTTGATATAAATATGAACTTTAATTTAAGATATTTGTCAGAAATGATAAAAATGATTGAGGTTCAAATAAAACGATTGAGTTTTCAATCATAGTGCATGGAATTAATTCAACCATATGAAATTCCAAACACAGTAATTTTGAAATGGGAAAACTTCTGAAATCGAGTAATTGTGTACTTCGGTTGTTCACTCCCAACCACAAAGCTTGCAAAAAGTTGTTTCTCTTGTATTGTTTAGTTCGTGAGC
>JAJOOS010006974.1:0-17133 GCA_029582725.1 Solanum chiquidenum
AATTAACTCCATTACAATTTCCACATACTTTCTTCCTCATCAAGTCTCTTTCCTCCATAGGCATATCCCCTAATATATAAACTTACCCACCCTAGCTACCGAAATACCCATTTCAATTCTTCACTCCTTTGGTAGCTTTGTTGCTTCGCTTTGTAAGTATTATGTTTATATAGATGCACATACTTTATACAATTTCAATTTTCCTATTTGTTCGTTTTTGTGTTAGAGTTAATGTGTGAAGGAAGACTCGCTTGCTAGTTTGATCTAGGTCAACTCTGTAAGATTATTCCCTTTGTTTTGATATTTTTTGCTTATCGAGAGACTAATTTTAGAAGTTAAATTAGATTAGATTAGATCAACTGTATATTTTCAAATTAAAATTTTGATATTTCGAAAAATGTCACATAAATCAGGGAGGACAGAGATAAGCAAGAAAATTGCTACTCTAGTTTCTTTGATGCCATGTATTTTAGTTTCTAACCTTGTTGGATTGGGAGTTGGTTTTGGGTTTGATAAGGTAAAGTAACTTGAGAAGTTTGACAGGAAAATTTAACTTCCATAACTATTTGGTGGGATTGTGCCTTTTGTAGAGGAATACAGTAGCTGTTGAAAACAATAATTGAACTGCTGACATTGTGTCGTTTAATCTTTTATTGGTTAACTGGGAGTTTATTGCAGATGTGCAGTAACTTGTAAAAGAAACTAGAGTAGCAATTTCTCCCTAAAGTTTGACTAACAGTTTGTAATCTTTAGTCCTAGGGAGAAGTTTGAAAATATTACCCTTTTTGGATTGTGAACTTCAGGTGTCCAAGTGTAATTTGTAAAGTGTAAACTTACTATTGTGTTCTTTGCATTTTAGAATTTATTACTTGTCAAAATTGCTCCTTGACAATGACAAGTTCTCTTGGTGTAATTTCTTTTTTGAGTTTGTTTCATGGGTGAATTCTGTGGATCATCTTCCTTTTCATGCAATCTTTACAGAGTATGGGCAATTTGTTGTGCTGTGTACAAGTTGATCAATCCACCGTCGCAATTAAGGAGCAGTTTGGCAAGTATCAAGATGTGCTTCAGCCAGGTTGCCACTGTCTGCCTTGGTGCTTCGGATTCCAGTTAGCTGGCCATCTCTCCCTCAGACTGCAACAATTGGATGTTCGCTGCGAAACAAAGACAAAGGTCTATTCTTTATTCCGAAACAGTAATTTCATTGATTTGACACAAGCTGTGTTGGTTCTTAGCCAAATCATCAAAGTCAACCACAATTTGCACTTTGACAAACATAAATAGGTGATGATTTTTCAGTATTTATGCATATTAATGACTTAATACATATTGCAACAAATGTGCAGGATAATGTATTTGTCAATGTTGTGGCATCAATTCAGTACCGTGCCTTGGCAGACAAAGCAAATGATGCTTTCTACAAACTAAGCAACACTAAGGGTCAAATTCAGGCCTATGTTTTTGATGGTAGATATTTAATCTGTCTGTTTATATATCTGATTCCTCCTTGGAATCTAGTTCTGAGAATAAATTGATTTCAGTGGATAATGCCAACTTACACAAATCTATGTTTATATTTTGTCAGTCATTAGAGCAAGTGTTCCAAAACTCAATCTTGATGATGTTTTCGAGCAGAAAAATGAAATTGCCAAGGCTGTCGAGGATGAACTTGAGAAGGTAAGCCAATTCTTCACTGTTTTTTTAAATTGATACAAGCAATTTGAATTGTTCATTGGATCTCATATGAATGTCATTATGATCCTCTACAGGCTATGTCGGCTTATGGATATGAAATTGTTCAAACACTTATAGTTGATATAGAACCAGATGAGCATGTGAAGAGAGCTATGAATGAAATCAATGCTGGTATGTCTAAAATCTCATCTCTGTAGTTAAGCCTGATGCCTGCTGGTTCTCAACTGCTCTGACTAGTTAGTACTTAGTCCCAAGAGGACTATATACATCAGTTGATGGAGGGGGATACAATGGGATTCGAACCCACCATCACTAGGGTGAAGGTGTGGGCAGCTTCCCAACTGAGCTATACCCCACACTATAAAGGAGTATCTTTTCATGTCCTAATTGTTTTCAACTCTACAGCTGCTCGGATGAGGGTGGCTGCTAATGAGAAAGCAGAGGCGGAGAAGATTTTGCAAATTAAAAGGGCTGAAGGAGAGGCAGAATCAAAGTATCTCTCAGGGTTAGGTATTGCACGACAGCGTCAAGCGATTGTGAATGGTTTGAGAGACAGCGTGCTCGGCTTCTCAGTGAATGTGCCTGGAACCTCAGCAAAGGATGTAATGGACATGGTCCTCCTAACCCAGTACTTTGACACCATGAAGGAAATTGGCGCTTCCAGCAAATCATCTGCCGTCTTCCTTCCTCATGGGCCTGGTGCTGTAAGAGATGTGGCAAGCCAGATTCGCGATGGACTCCTTCAAGCTTCTGTGGATCACTAAATGTTCTACTATATCAGAAATGTCAAATGAGTTTCACTTGAAGCAGCCTTTTTCATTTTGTGTTTACTTTCTGCAAGTGTGGATATGTTTGGTGAGTTTGACTTTGTATTTGTGAATGCCTCTAGTACCTGTATATTGTAAAAAAATTTAATATCTCCAGACCTTTGAAGAATTGTGAAGTATATACTATTAATAGATTGATGTGATAGTTCTCCTCGTTAATTGTACCTGTTAATTTATTCCTTTTACCCATCCTTCATCCTTGATGACTGATCTTTTGTTGTCTTATTAGCTATATTGTTCTTACTCTTCAAAAATGTCAATGAGTGTGTGTTAAAGTCGCCAACAGTAATGTATTTTTGGAGAATCTGACATGGGTGTGACATTGAACCTGAAGAATCTGCGCCAAGTTAGCTTACTGGTGTGTACCTGAAGAATCTGCGCCAAGTTAGCTTACTGGTGTGTAGGAGTACAGGGTCATATTTTTGTTGTGTGCTATGCTAAAGGAAGGTGATTGATCCCTCAAACTAAAAGGAAAAATTCCAAAGGGACGTTGTATCAATATTCTTGCTTGTTTTGGCAAATACCAATTGGGCATTTCACCTGCTTGTTTAAGCGAGTCAAAAAGTTGATTAACATTTGTGAAGGGACTTCTTCTTCACTCACATAGCTTTAGCTTTTGTTTCGATTTTCGAGTGAAATGCATATTTCAACACAACTTTAACGTTCAAAAACATGTATTGGTGAACTGTGTTTACAAAAATATACTACGTTCATGCACTGTTTAACCACTGATATCAACTTTTACAAACGTGAAGATTCATTGCCATCAAGACACGTTGAAAAAAAGTATGACATGAGAAGGAAACTCTTATAGGAGGCTTCCCCTGATCTCTCATGAGCCTTCAACATTATTTTCCCCAACATATATATATATCTTCATATACTACCTTAAAAACATGAAATCCCAAACTTGGATGATGAATTACTATAATGCCCCTAATTAAAAATATTTAATTTATTTAATTACCGTATAATATTAAAAGTAGATATATTTTCACATTAAAGTGTTGTGACTTTATTGACAGGTTGTGACATTTCCATGAGTTGTGACTCTTTCAAAGGGTTGTGCCTTTTCCGATGAGTTGTGACTTTTCCGATGAGCAATGACTTTTTCAAATGGTTGTGACTTTTCTGATAAGGCTCAATTAGCACTTATTCATACTATTATTGGTTAGCTATAAATAGAGGGGTTTTCTCTCGATTTTTCTAATGTTTTCTACTCTTGTTCTTCTTAAAAAATTTCAACTGTTATTTGCAACAGTTGATTAAGTTCGAAATTCAACGAAATTCAAGGTACCACATAAGAAAGAGTTGGTGAAAAAATTATAGCAAATCATTCGCCAATTCATACTCGTATTTTCCTCTTATGATTTTCGTCACATACATACTTCAATATCATTTGTATAATTTTAGAACATTAATACACTTCTATTTAACCTACACATTTTATATATTGAAAAAGGACTTATTTCCTACAAATAATCACAACAATTCAAACCTTCATGTTTCTTCGGTCATAAATCACAACCATTGATTCCTTATAAAATCTTGGGGATCTCTTTTCTGTGACAATTTGATATCATTGAAAATTATCATAAATGATTCATCCCCAATCCATTGATATATTTCACCGATATTCTTATTATTGAATAGTTATTGATTTCTATTAAAGAAGAAAATAAGAGAACAAAGAAATGTGCAATTAACTGTGAAAATTGCTCACACATAAAACTTCTATATATAGTGCGCAGAGATTTTCATTTCTTTTTCTTGTTTGGTTTCTTTTGTGTTTTCATTCGAGAGAGAATTTAATAATTAGTGTTCACATAACGAGTGAACAAATTATTTTTTCTAATAAAATTAATAGATCAAGTTGTGGGAGAGACCATAGAAATAAACAAATACGAAAAAAGGCACATGATTTGGGTAAGACATTTTTTTTTCATATTTTATCCAAATGATTCGTAAAGGGTAAAATCGTAAAATCACTCAATAATAAATTTTATAAAAATATATCAATTTTTTCAATATATAATTTGAATAAATAATAAAAACCCCAAGTAAATGACCAAGACGATTATATAAAGAAAAAGAAAAGGTAACTAAAAAGAGTAGTTCTATAGATCTTGTATAATACACCAATTCATTCACAAAATTCCTTCTTCACTACTCTTTTCCCCTTTGTCCTCTCTCTAAATTGTGTGTGCTCTTCTTGATCATCCGTGTCCAGTTGAAGATCGTAGATGGATCATTCATGGCGTCCTCATCTTCCTCCACCACCAATTCAAGGTAGAATCTGTCCATCTTGCTCAATCTCACACTTCCCCTTTTGCCCTCCTCCAACCCCTTTCCCTTCAAACCCTAGTTTCCGATATCCACCACCACCACCACCACCACATCCCCATCAACCCCTCCCCCGCCCTCCACTTCCTCCTCATGAGGCGGCTTACGACCCCTTCATCGATCATCGCGGTGGGCCCCCTATGCCCCCTCCTCATCGTCCCACTGTTGATGGCTACGAGCATCATCCCCGCCCCTCAGATGTGTATGGAAATATAAAACCTAGTTATGATTCACCGGGTGCTTTTAATGTTGGAGTAAAGAGAATGAGAGTTGATGATTCATCGGGTACTTTTACGAATGAAAAATTGACTAGTTTAGCTAGGTTTTCAACTGATAATGAGAGGAGATTGCAGCTGATTAGCGAATTTGGTGGGGCAGCTCACGAATTAGACAAAGGGCGTGGAAGTTTTGATGGTGAAGAATATGGAAAATTTGATGGATTTTTAGGTGGCAAAAATAGCAATAGCAGTTATGTAGATCAAGGTTATGGTAATATGGATAGAAATCAAACATTTCATGACCAAGAACGTTTTGAGAGACAGCAATATCCACCGAGGGAAGGGAATGTACAGTTCGGACAATTAGGATATGACAAAAATTTGCCAGAGAGAAATGGTTACAAATATGGTAGTCCTCGAGCTGATACTCACCACAATGTAGAGCACAACCAACAGAATTATGAAGGATCAAGGTACAGCTCAAAACTTGGAGATGGTTATCTTCCAAGGCATGGAGTTTCAGGGATGAATAAACTGTACAATGAACAGACAAGCCATTTGCCCGTGGATGGTCACAGCTACAACCATCATTATTCGCAGGCTTATGCAATACCGAATCATGTGGAGTCAAAATCAAATCACTGTGGTTCCCCATATGACCAGAGGGTTAATTCAGCGGACCGTAGTGGCACGAGCTTATATTCGGCACAGGGTTGTAAGACATATGCTAGCCAGCCGCCACTTCCAGCTTCTCCTCCACCTCCTCTTCCAATGGAACCCCCTTTGCGTGAGCATCTCATCTCATCTTCACCACCTGGAACTTCTGTCTCATTGTTTCCAAGTTCTGTTGGTTCTTCAGCTCCTTTGTCATCATATTATCCTCCACTTCCGGAAGAGAAGTCCATTTCACGTTATCAGCCCAATTTACATTTGTCATCTGGCACTGCTATCGAGGTACTCCTTCAATTCTTTTTGGGCGTTGTTTATGTTCTTCACTTTGCAGTGTATTATTGAGTGGCTCACGAGATGATATTTGATATAATAAATGTTGAAATTATTATCTAATTATCACATAAATATTGGAACACTACCTTTAAAAAGTTTCAAGGTCACTACCTAGTGGGCAATGAAGTGGGTCAAGAACCATGAGGTCAAACCTCAGTTGAGGTAAAAATACTAGGTCATTTTTTTCATTTGTCTAAGCCATGACGGATAGAGTTACCCTGTACCCATGTTGGTGGGAGGTAGCAAGTAACCCACGGAATTAGTCGAGGTGCATCCAAATTTGCATGTACATTACGAATATAAAATATTTTCAAGATTAATATTTTAAGTAGTGAAATTGTTCGTGCGTGCTACAAGAAAAATTAATAAATTTATATATATATATATTTCTTATTTATTAACGTCATTATGTAATATTTATATTCAAGTTAGTGTAAGATAAGACAATATTGATATTTCTCTTCATTTGCGCCATGATATGTTTTTTCATCTTGTTTCAATATACAAAATAGAAATTATGTGCATCCTTTTAAGTACAAACTATTCATATGTATGTAGTAGAACAAAACATTTATAGTGGTGAAGTTAATAGAATAAGAAGTCATATTTTGAAATAATAATATATTGTATTACGTTGAAAATGTTATTATGTATTTTTATTTTCTCTCATCTTTTGTAGCAGTTCTTGACTCTCTATACAAATTCTGATTTCTTAAAAAGCTTTTAAACTTCTTCATTGTGTCTTTGTTATTACATTTGTTTTTTTATAATTTTTAAATATTAATTAAATATGGTTAAGAACTATGGTAATGAAAACACAAAAGTTAGGATTAATATTAAGAGTAGAAGTTATAAGTAAGAATAAGAGATATGTGCTATGAATAATTTGAATGTATTATATTATTAGACATTAAGCACATAATAATTATGCATTGATTTTAATAAATAAATAAATGAATGGTGAAAATAAGAGGAGGGGGGGGGGGGGAGAGTCAAAAAATGAATAAAATAAATAAATGATTGGTGGTTGCATAGGAGCCATGTCACATACTATTTCAAAAACCACAAGTGTTTT
Source organism: Solanum chiquidenum (assembly GCA_029582725.1). Lineage (NCBI taxonomy): Eukaryota > Viridiplantae > Streptophyta > Magnoliopsida > Solanales > Solanaceae > Solanum > Solanum chiquidenum. Next base: position 7,164 of record JAJOOS010006974.1, read on the forward strand.
TTTTTACGAAGTAAGTAGATTCATTTAAAGGCATCAAGAAAATGCAAGATTTACAAGGATTTCTTAGTTGTTGTTGGGACGTATAAAAATAACCTACACTATTACATTCACAATGTAATTAAAAATGAAAAGGAAAACTACAAGTACTTTTCAAACAAAAATAATAGTGATGAAAACAGATTATATCACATCATATAATTAAAGGGAAAATGCTCAAATATGCCATCGAACTGTGAGAAAAGGCTCATCTACCCCATTTCTGTTTGAGAAAAGGCTCATCTATGCCAGTTCTGTTTGAGAAAAGGCTCATCCATGCCATTATTTGTTAACGGAAAACATTTTTGATTTTGCAAAATCATTTTTTTTTACAGGTGATCAATTATGATTCAGCCACGCCATTAATTCAATTATTTTTTAAAAGGGCCATCAAGCTTTGAGAAAAGGCTCATCTATACTATTTCAGTTAATTTAATTCTTTCATTTTTTTGCGAGCATCATAAAAATGGAACTCCTCATCATAATTTTTTTGATTGTAATTATATTAATTGTATTTCATAACAAAAAAGTAGGATAGTGGAGGACCAAATGAGTAGCATTGTCAATAGATGTAGTTAAGCTATTAATACAAACCAAAGTAAAAAAAAGCTCTAGCCAAAGTAGCTAAGTTACTAATACAATTCAAAGTAAAAGAAATTCTAGCAAAAGTAATCCATAATTATGCTTCAATTTTTTTCTAGCATTTTCCTTTTCATGTAGATCTGTCATCATATTTTGCTCCCTATGTCACCTCATCATGTGCTACCAATTGAATAAAAATAATTGACATAATTATGAACAAATAAAATGCCATACCAATCAACAAAAAAATTATATTGGTGAAAAAGAAAGAAATCTAAACTATACCATATATTTGCAAATTATATTTTTTATTATACTAACTAAAAACAATCATCATCCCTTTAAATCTAACAAATATTGTAATCAAAGTACATTATATGATTATAAAGTTAATATCAACCGCAAATTGACCTTTAGAGAGAACAATCACTTACTAATGACCCATTGTTTATTTTTACAAAGATGTTCTTGATCACACTTGTTTGGAGGATGATAAGACATTCAACATTAAAATATTAAGAAAACACATCCAAGTACATGAAAATGTAATATTTTTTACCTTCATATACTTCTTTTTTGTTATATGTTAGGTAATTCACAAACTAATATGATGAAGAAGAGAGGATAATCTTGAATGTGAATCTTTATGAAACTGAATATGAATTATATAGGTAAAATAGAGGAACACATTCACAAACCAATATGATGAAGGAGAAAAAATAAAATCGTGAATGTGAATTTTCATGAAACTAGACATGAATTTGTATAGGTAAAATAGAGGAACACATTCACAAACCAATATGATGAAAAAGAGGAAGAATAACCTTGAATGTGAATCTTCATGAAACTAAGTATGAACTTATATAAGCAAAATAGAGGAATACCATAAGATATCATAAACTTACAAACTAAAGTTTGGAGGTTATGGACATGCAAATTATGAGAGTTATGAATATCATTAAAAGTAAAAATCTAAAGAGGTTCAAGCCATGAGTAATTACTCCTTGTAAATAAATTAAATAATAAAGAAAAAAATACTTAAAAGAAAAATAAATTTATTAAGATTAAAAATTAGAGAGATGTGAGTTATGGATAGTTACTCCTTGTAAAATGGCATGTGAAGATTCTTTGTTGTAAATGTTTCTCCATTAATAAAATATTTGTTATTTGCAATAAATTAAATAATTCACTTTACAATAAAATAATTATAATTTAAATGAGAAAAAAACCCCATCCCCCAAAAGAGGGGGGGGGGGAATAAATGCAAATGGAGGTCATTGCCTTATCTATGTTTCTCCTTTATATTATATATAGAATTTGTGAACTACAAGTTTAAAACACCATAAAAAAATTCCAATATATTTTTTTCAGTAGTTACTTGTAAGTAATTCTTAAGAATTTTTTTATGGAGAACTGACATTCTTTTGTAATTCTTTTTTATGATTTTCACCGAATGCTGTTTTGCTAGTTTGCCATTTCCTTTGATAAGGAATTTACCATTTATACCTATGCTGCGAGTATTTATTACTCCCTCCGTCCCAATTTATGTGGCTAATTGTTGTGGTGTCATACTATAGTAATTTAACCTTTTCTGCATTATCTTGTTGATATGGGATTTCTATGTATTTTTTAGTTATGTTCTAATTCTTGCAAGATGGCTCACAATGAGGTTTACACTTCACATGATGTTTATTTGGATACGCTCCCAATTGACGACTTTGAATCTTACATCCTATTCCATTCCTAATGAATAACTCCCAACACTTCTTTAAGCTACTATTGTGTGATATTGGGGGTATATCAAGCATTGGTATCCTTTTAAAAAAAATAGATATCTGTCTGTTTTCGCCTTAAAGATGTACATATGTGTTTCTTTAGCTATCTTCCTGTCTTGACAAATTTGATATCCTTTTTATGTTGAAGATATGGTAAAACATGCCTAATATAACTGATTTTTGTGGTTTCACCAGCAAGTCCATAGGCATCGTTATACTTCATCATCTATACGCTCCAGAGGAAGTGAACATCCTCTGCTAGATGTACCTTCAGATAAGTCAAAAGTCATTGATGCTATACACATTCTAAAGCATCCATACCGAGCTACCCGGCCTGATCATCTTGTTGTTATTCTTCGGGGACTTCCAGGTGCTTCTTTCTTTCCAAGAGCTATATCATTTAGTTATGTAGTTGTCCGTTTGCTTTTAGTTGATATCTACTTTGAATGAAAATTATTTATATTACTTGATAAGGAGACTAAACACCTTCCCCACTTAAATAGACTCCTTCAGTCCCCCCTAACCCCCCAGGGAAAAAAAGGAAAGAAAAAGTGAGCCCTTCTTGTTATTAAGAAAAGAAAGGTGAATTGTTTATTGTGTTAAGTCTGCTGGAGACATATTTAAGGTAATAGTTTTCTGATAAGGTATTTAAAATAATAGTTGAAAGGTATGGCAATAACAACTGGAGAGTTCTATGAATTAGTAGCATTCATATTTGTTCATCATTTTTGAGATGGAGACATTTATGACTTAGGGATTTAGTGGTCAATGTAAAAAGATTAGATGGATGGTTTACTGCATATCATTTAGAAAACAAATTGGGACACTTTGTTTGTTAACTTCTTGCTTGTGCACCTCCACATATATTGTTATTCTTCAGATAGATAGGTTGGTTTGATTTGGTATGATGTGGGTATATTTAGTTGGCATTTGGAGAACATTTGGATGAAATTGAAAAAAATAGAGGAGAATTTGAAGTATTTGGAATAAAATTTCATTTGGAAAAGAAGGTTCGAAGTTTTGGGCGTGAAACCATTATTTCACTTGAAACTAGTTTTCTTCCTACTAAAATAATGCTGCATTGTGAAACAAATATTGATTTGCAAATATTATATCAAGATGAAGTTAAGATAATAAAATAGAATTTATAGCCAAAGGAGGAGACAATGTCACTGGATTATGACCTAGAATTCTACTTTCAGGTATTTTGGATTTTTCCAGGCCAATTGAAATTAAAGAGTACCTTTCTGCACAAGTACTAGCTAATTATTAATGAACTTGTTTTTACATCGCGCACACTCACACACTCTCTCTCTCTCTCTAGCTTTCTTTCTCTCTTCGTGGCTTTCTCTTTCTCCCTCTGTTTGCCCCCTCCTTTTGTGGGTTTTGTGGTAGTACGCGTTCTTTCTCTGGCATAAAATGAAGTGTGGTCCTGGATCAAAGTATCCCTTTTTCTGGATATTGGGAGCCATTGAGAAAATTCTTTCACTTTTGTCCTCCTTGCGTTGCATTTGCTGGCCTACTTTATGATTCCAACAAATACTGAGTGAAAGTAGTGTATGGGCTGGAAAAGTATGACCAGTTTGCTTTCCTTCTAAAGATAATTATTTAACGGCAGGCAGTCATGTTATATGTCCTTTTGTGACTTCATTTCCTGCATTCTTATGCGAATAATGTTTTAAAAAGGAAAGCTGTGCCCAAAGAATTTGGATCTCTGTAAGTTTTCTTCTTTTATTTTCAGCTTTTTATTATCCTTTTCAGGGAGTGGAAAGAGCTATTTGGCAAAGATGTTACGTGACCTTGAGGTTGAAAACGGTGGCACTGCCCCTCGAATTCACTCAATGGATGAGTACTTCATGACTGAAGTTGACAAGGTCTTATCTTGCTATCTTACTTGAAGTTCTTTTGATCATCAACATCTCTCACTTTTCTTCCTTTCATATGTTCAAGCCTCCTATTAATTCCAGTTACTAGCTATTTCAAGTCCTCTCCCAAAAATATAAGCAAGTTCTTTCAGACATGCAGGTTGAGGAGAGTGAGGTTTTGAAATCTTCTGGTTCTATCAGGGGCAAAAAGATGGTGACAAAGAAGGTTATGGAATACTGCTATGAACCTGAGATGGAGGAGGTAAAGCCATCTCTGCCTGAACTTAAGAGATAACCGGACTTCCACAGATTTAAATTTGGAGCCTTTAGATTTAAGATATTTATCTGCCTTTCTATTAGGTAGCTTTAATCTATTTGTCTGCAGTGTAGTAAAATCCATGTTTTAGGAAGTGTATATCAGAGATAACAAAAGGTACCGGGGATACAATCATAAAAGGTTTGGTCAAACTTATGGCTTTTAACTGATTTTGGTGACCAACTTATGGCTTTTAACTGATTTTGGCTTATACTCACTTTTTGTGTTTACCAAATGGAATAGATTAGCCAAAAAGTACCTATAAGATAGTTTGGTCAACTTATATGCTTTGCCAAACACCCTCATAGTGGTAGCTATTTGTACAGAAGTTCAATATTTTACTAAAGGAATGATATTTTATTGGTTGCACAAGTTCCTCTTTGCCTAGTATTTGTAAGGCTAAGATGACTCGAGTATTGTAAATTTACAACGTAGTATTATGCAGTATTGAGTTCTCGTTGTCCAATTTTTATAGTTTATTAAGGTTGCAATTTCTTTGTTTGCTACTGTTTGATTCTTCAAGTTCTTAGTAATGCAATGCTAGGGAAAGTGTAATTAGTCCTAGTTAAGTTTCCTCTTTCCTTTGTTTGGGGGTGGGGTGGGGTGCATAAGGATTGGATTAGATTGTTATGGACATAAAGCAAACAAGCAACTATGGTTTCTCATTTTCTCCTTTTTTTTCACTGTGAAAAAGGAGAGGGGGGGGGGGTAGTGTAGTAGAAAAGGTTTTTCCTCCTCTAACCATGAGGGTGAGTGTTCGAGTCACCAACAAATTGAGAAAAGCCCCAGTTTTGCTACTGGGATGGGGGTTTGAGGGGGCCGAGTTCACCCTATCAACTAAAAAACATTTTCATATTTGCATGCTAAGGAAGCTATTTCTTGAAACTACGAGGTAACACTCTTATGTAAAGTGGTTCAATTCTTTTTGAGAAGGATATTTCCAGTGGTTTATATCTTTTGGTAACAGAAACATAGCATTATAAACAGTTTGTGTGCCCATATGTGCATTTCTTCTGTGGGTTTAATGTTGATGTAATTAGTATATTGTAATTGCATCTTTCAAGAAGCTTGTCTCTTCTATACTGTATGCAATTTCTGGAATCAAATATGATATAGAGGTGTCATCTTATGGTATTTCCAGTTGATTTTTATGGGTTGGGATTTTACTAGTTTGTTTTCCCCAATTTTCTGCAATTTATTGCCTCGTATATATTATTATCTCTATTGTTATTTTCTCTCCTCTCCAGGCTTATCGTTCAAGCATGTTGAAGGCTTTCAAAAAGACCCTGGATGAGGGGGCTTTCTCCTTCGTAATTGGTATGGTATTTTTGGGACAAGATAGCTCTTACTCTGTAATTCCACATTTTTTCTTTGTCCATAATCTAAGACTGACATGTGAAATGGTTTGCATCACTGTTTCCTCTTTCAGCTGGATGTCTATTCTTTTGTTTATTGTGTCTGTGAGATTCTCCGAAATTTGCTAGTGAAATGATTACATGCTGCTGTCAGTTGTTTTGTTGTGTCATCTGTTGCTCTCTATTGGAGCATATTTCTATAGAAAACCTCCATTTTGTTGGATTTAGGAAACTTGAAGGTAGGTAGCATCCCATAGGTTTCTTGATAATAGCTAGCAATTGGTTCTTCAAGTCATGCTAGATTGTCTAGTTAAAAAGTTCAACCATAGTTTAATTATAGATTAAGTGGTGATGCAGTGCCTTGCACTGCCTTCAGTTTACTAACTACAGATGCAGTTTTGTTCGGCAATTGACCCATTTGTTGCTGGTATTTGTGCCTCATTTTAGTGGATGACCGCAATCTGCGGGTAGCTGATTTTGCTCAGTTTTGGGCATTTGCGAAGGTATACTCTCAGTTCTCTCTATTATGCAACCAGTTCAAGTGCTATACTCTAGTTCAATTATTTTCTAGGATACTTTGAATGTCTAAAAGTCTTAAACTTTTTGTGTTTCTGTATATATAGTTTGTTACTGCTTTATAGGTTTTCAGTTCTTTCAAGTTTTAAGTATTATAACCTTAGTTGATCACGAGAACTTGTGGCCGCAACAGCTTTTCCATTGGTTGTCCAATGTGACTGGGTGGATACTGCAAGTTCGAAAACTCACTCCATCAAGTCCTAATATATTGTTATAGTCGTATTGTAGTATCAGTTTTTGTTAGTTGCAATCTATTTAATTCATGGTGTATTTTACCTCAGTTTCTATTTTTTGTTGGTCCACTTAAAAGTACCATTTCTTGATGACTTGTGGATGAATTGTTTATGAGTTTTAACTCTTTCTTGACTGCTGGTAATGATTTGATAGTCTCATGCATTGCTTTAGAGTAGATTTACTAAAGAAGAAAAAAACAATCAACCTGTCTTTCATTGTTGGTTATGTTTGGCTGAACATTGTCATCAATATTTTGGTGGTGATTTTGTTTGCAATTCCCCAAAGACATTATTGCCGTGTCTTGTTTTGCTCACAGTAAGCTTCAAGTCTAGTATAACACAACAATGTGATAGGTATTGCCAAGTATATCTTTATCACATCTCCATCTGATTGAATAGGCTCCTGGATTTTGGAAATTATGAGAATACTAGTTCAAAGTTTGTTCAAGATTAGTTATGATGCTACCAAAAACAGTATATGGAGTAGTTTGGTTTGTGGTAGGATATTGAAATCTTCACTAGCTGATGTTTTTAATCTGGAGATAATTGCTATTCGACAAGCGTAAAGCTTAATGCGTCGACTTGGACAGCTTCTAAAACATAGCTTTTTATTACTAATTTCTAGGATAAAACTGGCATATATCTCAAAGTGCAGGATCATCAAGCTTGAAGCTTCAAACTAATTTAACCAAAGAACAGTGCAGAATTATAAATTTTCAGTAAGCAAGCTCAATTGTCATTTAGGATGGGGCTGAAACCCCCAGCTAGAGCAACAGAAAACTTGGATAAATGTTGGATTTAACATTTCGTCCAATCTACAACTTCTTAATAGAAACTATGGATCTGTAGACGACAAATAGCTTAAGTATTTGAAAACTTTTCTAGAGCTACCTGCTTCAGCACTTGCTTTCCCATCGATGTATTATGCTGGTTATCTAAATACAGCTAAACAACTGTGTATTTAGAGTGCACAAATTTGTGGGTGACAACTGCATATATGTATGTATGTATCTCAGATAAATCCTATTAAAGAACTTTTAAGATCATGAAGGTTTGTAGAAGGTTCTCTGATTGACAGATCATATAAGTGGAAGTTTGTCTATTTACCATACCAAATTTTCCTTCTTTTGGGTTTATGTTTGGTTGTTTGGGGTGAGGTGTTAAAGGACTTGATTTGGTGAAAGTGGTTGAATATGTGAAGATTCCAAGCAACTAATTCAACCATACAATTGAAGTGGGTTTATGTTTTAGATTTTGTAGCCAAGGAGACTCGAGCCACTAAGTTTGTCCTCTAGTAATTTGTTTTTATAGTATAGTCAGTTTCTGTTTTGGCTGGTTATTACATAGAATTAGTTTGATAATTCTTAGCCAAGGTGGCTCGAAGTTATGAAGTGGGTCGAGGTAGATACTTGGGCTGGTGGGAGGTAGCAGTACTCGGTGGAATTGTCGAGGTGCATGCAAGTTGGACTGGACACCACTGTTATCAAAAGGAAAAATAAATAATTACACTTTGTCAGAGTTCTTGCTTTTTGGATGTGAATGGTGCTCCTTGCTTTCTGAATTTAATTGCTTGTTGCATTTGCTTCAGTGACGCATGCTGCTTCTGTTACTTTTGCAATATTATGGCTTCTCGAACTGCTGATTGTTTGTTTTTGGATGACGGATTATCTTCTTCAATTGTTACCATCACAGCTATTTAAGAAAAGCTGATTGCTGCCTCTCTGCTTGCCATGGTTGTTTTCTTTGCTTATTTCCGTTGCTTATTATTTCAGAGATCTGGCTATGAAGTGTACTTGCTAGAAGCAGCTTATAAGGACCCAGCGGTAAGTTAGCTCATGTATTTCTTTGTTAGCCACGATCTAACATCCAGCATTGTATGTATATATGTCTGTACATTATCTGATCCACTGAAGATACTTTTTAAACTCATGTCCTTGTGGATTTCAGGGATGTGCAGCAAGGAATGTGCATGGTTTCATGCGGGATGATGTACAAAAGATGGCTGGCCAATGGGAGGAAGCTCCATCCATGTACTTGAAACTTGATGTGAAGGTACTTTCTCCTTAAAACTATCTTGTTGTATAGTCAGTCAGGTTCTACACTCCTGGACTCTCAAGTATACTTGAGCAATTTAACTTATTTCCAGCGAAGTAGTTGTTAGTGTAGCCTGTTAGACCTTATGTGAGAAGTTAATTTTATCAGCTTGTATGAGTTGGATGCTAATATGTCATCTGTCCTTACGGTTTCATTTTATTTCAACAATGTGACAGTCATTACTTCATGGAGATGCTCTGGAGGAAGGTGGAATCCAAGAGGTAAATTTTGTTATGCATATTTTCTTAAAACCTTACCCTAGGTTAAGCATACTCATGACCATGTGAGCACAGACACTTGCATTTGTTCAGAATGTAAGGAGTTGTTTGGTATGGGGGATGAGATAGACAAAGTTATCCCATGGATCAGTTATGCCACCATATAAATGAGATAACTTGTCCCGTCATTGTAATGCAAATGGTGGGATAAATAATCCCGGGACTTATACCCCTAACCTTACGTATGATAAATTGAGCTTGCTTTTTATCTTGAGATTATTATTCCTTATCCTCATACCAAACGTCCCCTAAATATGTCGGCCCACCTAAAGCTGCGGATAGCAGGTATGAAATGAAGAGAGATCCCTGTGCAAGACGTCCACTCAATTAGAAGAGGTAGATTAATGGCATGTGCAGTGTTATCAAACACAAAAAAGCTCCGAGGTCTGTTGGGGATTTATGTGCAAATAAAGCGTGAGCTTTAATGAAAAAAGGCGCAAAAGGGAGAAAAAAATACAAATATATATGTTTAGTCCAAGACTCCTAATTGTAAGCGTGAATGACAAATATATGACAACGAAATTGAATTTTTTTAATGATAAAGTGAAATATCAATTGTTTAGTGCCACCTCTTCACAAGAGGCTCATTGGCAAGGAAAAGTATGCCTTAGGGCATCTCCAACCCAATCCTCTATTTTACTCTCCAAATATAGAGTTCTCTATTTTTTCAGACAATCAACTCCAACCCAATTCTCTATTTTACTCTCTAAAAAATAATCTTTTTCTCTCTCCTCAATATTATATTATTATTTATATTTCATTCTTATTTTCTTATTTCATAATATAAATCCTTTCTTCTTTTTGCAAATAATCACTCTAAAATTTTATTTTATTTTCAAATTCTTCATTAATATAAAATT
>JAJOOS010006975.1:0-16351 GCA_029582725.1 Solanum chiquidenum
GGTTCTCAAGAGTTAGAAAGTCTAGTAAGCTTTGATGTGAAATTTAAAAATAGTGGAAACAGGGGTATGGGGAGAAGCTTGCTCATTAGTGATAGATTAAGTTTAAATTGGTTTCATGGAATGTAAGGGAGCTGAATAAAAAGGATAAGAGAAAATTAGTCAAATGTGTTATGGGGTGGTTCTCAAGAGTTAGAAAGTCTAGTAAGCTTTGATGTGAAATTTAAAAATAGTGGAAACAGGGGTATGGGGAGAAGCTTGCTCATTAGTGATAGATTAAGTTTAAATTGGTTTCATGGAATGTAAGGGAGCTGAATAAAAAGGATAAGAGAAAATTAGTCAAATGTGTTATGGGGTGGTTCTCAAGAGTTAGAAAGTCTAGTAAGCTTTGATGTGAAATTTAAAAATAGTGGAAACAGGGGTATGGGGAGAAGCTTGCTCATTAGTGATAGATTAAGTTTAAATTGGTTTCATGGAATGTAAGGGAGCTGAATAAAAAGGATAAGAGAAAATTAGTCAAATGTGTTATGGGGTGGTTCTCAAGAGTTAGAAAGTCTAGTAAGCTTTGATGTGAAATTTAAAAATAGTGGAAACAGGGGTATGGGGAGAAGCTTGCTCATTAGTGATAGATTAAGTTTAAATTGGTTTCATGGAATGTAAGGGAGCTGAATAAAAAGGATAAGAGAAAATTAGTCAAATGTGTTATGGGGTGGGATGGAATGCAGACGTCATTTGTTTGCAAGAAACTACACTATAACTCGCAAATTTGAAGCTCAACTTCAAAACTTCAGTTGTCACATTACAGGGGTTTATGCACCCAAATGTTATGTAGAAAGAAGGCTTGTCTGGGAGGAAATAGGGGCGATAAGGGGTTTAATAGACGGGCCTTGGGATGTGTGTGGAGATTTCAACGTGGTGAGGTTCATCACAGAGAAGAGAAACTGTTTGAGAAGAACAAAAGACATGAGAGAATTTTCAGATTTCATAGAAGATCTGAAGTTGCTTGACATTCAACTAGAGGATGGCCAGTATACTTGGTTCAAAGGAGACAATCAAGGCATTGCCTCCAGAATTGATAGGATTCTGATATCAGAAGAATGGGATGAAAGCTTCAACAATATCGAACAGATAGCTTTACAAAGGCTCGGATCAGACCACACTCCTATTGCATTGCTGGGGAGTGTGGAACCAAAACAAAAATTATTTCAAGTTTGAAAACCGGTGGTTAGACACAGAAGGGTTCACAAACAGAATACACTTTCAGCTTCTCTGGGAGACCGGATTTCATACTTGCTTCAAAACTTAAGGCATTAAAAGAAAAGCTTAAGGTTTGGAGCAGGAGTGATCAAGCAAACCTGGGAGCTAAAAGGATTAACTTACTCAAAGAGCTGGCTGTTTTTGACGAAGTTAGTAAGGGTAGAGCACTAACAGAGGATGAGGTAACAATGAAGAATTCTAGATTACTGGAGTTTCGAAGAAATTTCATGGAGACAAAAATCAAGATTTCTATGGTTAAAAGAGGGGGACAAGAACACTAAGTTCTTCCACAAAATGGCCAATGCACATAAGAGGTACAACAACATTGATGAACCAGTAATCCAAGGAGAACTAACCCAAGATCCTGCAAGAATTGAAGGAGAGATAGTAGACTTCTACAAGAAGCTATATACTGAGACTACTAACTGGAGACCTGCCTATACTGATGCTAATTGCCCTGGGTTAACATAGGAGGAAAAGGAGAATCTGCAAAGGAACTTTGAGGAGAGTGAAGTCCTAAAATGTCTGAAAATGTGTGCAATTGATAAAGCACCTGGGTCTGATGGATTCACCATGGTTTTTTATTTTAAATGTTGGGAGGTGGTAAAGGAGGACATCATGAAAGCTTTCCAAAACTTCTATGAGCAGGAAGTGTTTGAAAGAAGTTTGAATGCAACATTTATTACTCTCATCCCAAAGAAGAAGGGTGCTAAGGAATTGAGAGATTTCAGACCCATCAGCTTAATAGGCAGCATCTATAAGCTTTTTGCTAAAGTTCTGACAGAGAGAATGAAAGGGGTAATGGCTAAACTTGTGGATTCCCGACAAATGGCTTTTATCCAAGGAAGACAAATCATGGATGCAGTGTTGATAGCTGATGAGGCAATGGATTCTAGACAAAAGCAAAAGAAACCAGGAATACTTTGTAACCTAGACATGGAGAAAGCCTATGACCATGTTGATTGGGAACATCTTTTGACCACAATGGGGAGATTGGGATTTGGGATGAAGTGGATCCAATGGATCAGACATTGTATCACCACTGTCAGATTCTCAGTACTTATGAATGGATCCCCTGTTGGTTTCTTTAGTGCAGAGAGGGGACTGAGGCAGGGAGACCCTTTGTCTCCTTTCCTTTTCCTACTTGCTATGGAAGGGCTGAACAATATGATCGAATCAGCTAAAAGTGAGGGGATGGCTCAGAGGTTTTGAGGTCAGCAGACCTGAAGTTGATAATGTGGAAATTACCCATCTACAATATGCGGATGACACGTTGATATGATATGATGCTGATGAAGGCCAACTAAAGATGTTGAGGGTGATCCTAGTGTTGTTTGAAGGGTTCTCTGGTCTACACATTAATTGGAGAAAAAGCCACCTTTATCCAATTAATGAAGTACACAACATGGAAGCTTTAAATGTTGCTCTGGGAGGGGAAATTGGAGCACTGCCTACATCATATCTTGGGATGCCTTTGGGGGCCAAATCTCAGTCATATGAAATCTGGAACAATGTGGTTGAGAAATGTGAAATGAAGTTAGGAAGATGGAAATCACAATATCTCTCCAGGGGTGGCAGGTTGACCTTGATTAATTATGTTCTTGATTCACTACCAACCTATATGATGTCAATATTCCCAATTCCCAAAAGTGTAATCAATAGGTTGGATAAAATCAGAAGAAATTTATTTTGGCAAGAAAATAGTGAGAGGAAAGGCTACAACTTGGTTAAATGGGATGCTGTGATAGTGGGAAAGAAGCATGGAGGTCTCGGAATAAGGAATTTGATGAATCAAAGCAAAGCCCTTATGATGAAATGGTTGTGAAAGTTCAATAATGAAGAGCAGTCCTACTGGAAGGAAGTCATTAAAGCAAAATATGAAGAGGAAGATAACTGGATGACCAAAGAAGTGACTACACCATATGGGGTTAGTGTATGGTGATCCAATAGATCTCTGTGGTCTGAGTTTAAGGCTAACACAACGATCAAAGTGAGGAATGGAGAGAAAACATAATTTTGGAAAGATGCTTGGCATGAGGCAGGTAGGCTAGAGGTCTAGTATCCTGATATATATTCTCTAGTATCTCACCAACAGAAGACCATAGTAGATCACTGGACTCCTCAAGGGTGGAACTTCATCTTTAGAAGACAATTAAATGATTGGGAGATTCAAAGGGTAGCAGATTTTTTCAACACCATGGGCAATTTAATGGACTGGAAGGAGATCAAGACATTTTGTGGTGGGAAGGCAATCGAAAAGGCAGCTTTAAGATGGGTTGTGCATACAACTGGTTGAACCACACCAATCGGCCTCAAAGTCACTAGCAATAGAGAGGAATCTGGAAGTCAAAAATTCCACTCAAAGTGGCATGTTTTGTCTTGTTGTTAGCCAAGGAGGCTGTACTGACTCAAGACAACTTAAAGAGAAGGGGGATACCATTATGTTCTAGATATTTCTTTTGTGGGGAAAATGCTGAGACAGTTAACCATCTCTTTCTACGCTGCAAGATCACTGGCCAACTATGGAGGTTATTCCTGAATCTTAAGGGTATGTCATGGACCATGCCTGCCAAGATCACAGAAGCAATCCAGAGTTGGGAGGAAGCAGGAAAGCAATCCAAGAATAGAGACAGATGGAGAATTGTCCAAGCTAGTATATGGTGGGCAATATGGAAGGAAAGGAACTCTAAAGCTTTTGATAGTGTTGAGAATAGTATGCAAAAAGTCAAACTAAATTGTCTTGTGCTACTATGTTTTTGGTGTAATCAATTATACTCAAATGATACTATCTCCATAATTGATGTACTAGACTCAATTTAGTAAAAGATAGTAGGATTTGAAGTACATGTTGTAAATACTGACCAGTACAGTTTTAGTACTGACTTTTGAGGAATAGACAAAGTTACCAATTTCAAAAAAAATAATTAAAGATGATCCAAACCCCAGAATTATATAGATAATCTCAATGCATGTTTAGGGAGTACCAATGCATGTTTAGAGATAATCTCAATGCATCTATCAAAAGAACTTCAAAGTTGTTGAGTACCAATGCATGTTTAGGGAGTAGTATCGAGCACCGAGCTGGGTAAGGGTTTAGATAATCCAAACCCCAGAATTATGCCACCAGTGTATGATAGGATCATACTATTGATTCGGACAACTCCTTAGAAATCCCAAAGTAAGGGCTCAAAAATTGGATCCATTAGTTGAGTTCGTCCTTTACCCCGAAAAGGTATACAATAGCTCTGACGTGGATAAGACGTTGTATCATCATGAGGCTCATGTGATGGATGTCGGTAAGAGAAACTCCCCTAGAGAAGTAAAATTATATTATATTCAATATTTGCTATTGATGCATATTTTTAGTCAAAAAGTTTTCTTGTTAAAGTACACATGCATGCTTTACTATTCCGTTAACTTTATTTCAATCCATCTTCAGAGTTATTCATTTAGCTCAGTATGTTTAGTTTTAGCCAATTGTTGCATTCAGCTATTTTACATGTTGTACATTCCATGTACTAACGGCATTCAGCGTTGCATCTGTTTACCATGCATTCAAGTGTTCAAGATTGGGAACAAATGCATCACTAGGATCTCACCTTCACTCAGCTTTTGGTGAGGCCTCCTAACTTTCGAAGGGCTCCAGCTTATTTAGAATTTCAATAATTAGTAGACATTGCTAGTAGAGTATCCAGGTAGCCGGGGATCTTGTCCAAGCACCTATCTTCAATACATTAGATACTTCATATATAAGTCAATTGAGTTTAGTCATAGCCTCAGTTATTTTACAAACATCTTTATAATTCAAACATTTTTTAATTTATGACATTATGAGTATGTTTTTAGAATGTTATTGCATGCTCATCTTTAAAAGCTTCCGCATAGTTGTTATGACCTTCACCATAGTAGTAAGTCAAGCTAAGGATTTGCTTGGGACCAACAAGGGTGTAGGCTCGGGACATGACACCTACAAGAAATGGTTCTCTCTAAAAGACACCCAATCTTTTATACGCAGGAACTACATGGGTGCATCGAAAGAAAATTAAGGATCAGAGACTACTCCTCAAATGAACAAAGCTCATCTACGCCCTTCAAAAGCTCTCATATTTCTTTCTTTCCAAATGAGCCACATTAAAGCAAGAGGGGTAACATTCCAAGTCTTGTGCCTTCTTCTAGCTCCACCTTTCCGACTGAACATCATATCCTTCACGGATTACTCAAGAAACGCCGAACAATCTAAATTTATCATTCCATAACTTAATGGGTAATTTGCAATATAACAAAATATGGTCCACATCCTCACCCGCCTCCTTTCAAAGGAAACACCAGCTCAAGCACAAAACCATTCATTTCCAATGATTCACCACCGTCAAAATCATCCCTCTAGTAGCTAGCCACGTGAAGAAGCGTACCTTCCAGAACACCTTAGGTATCCAGACCAATTCATTATGGAACTTGGCGTCTCCTGAATGATATTAAACCCTTGAAGCTTTTTTTGCAACTGAATCAACCTTTCTATGGCTTATCCTCAATATTCATTTGGAAGAAGACGTTCCACCTTGATTGTCATTTGTTGTGCAACGCCATCAAATGAGCGCAAAACCGTATAAATCTGGGAACTTAATTTTTAGAGGTTTATGACCGACCAACGCATCGTATCATAATATCAACACTATCCTGTCAACAAATTTAGAACTTTAGAACTGGTTGTTAGATATCAATTCCTCCAATAAGTTCCTTATTCCGTTCCAAATAGTTTCACCGCTACGGCTATACATTGGACATGAGCGCCATTGATTGTAGGATTCAAATTTCAGAACAACCATATGCTTCTACAAATATTTAGGTTTTAGATATACTTCAATTATTATTTTTTTATCAAGTGGAGTAAAAGATTTCATTGAAAATAATAAAATCAACTTAGTTGTATACAAGGGGAAATAATAAGGTCAACTTGGTTGTATACAAGGGGTATACCAAAAAAGGAGAAACCTACAAAATATGGTTCTTTCCCAATGCCACCTAATAATCTATACAAATATGAATGACACGGGCGCACCAAAAGAAAATAAGGGATCGGAGACTACAACAAAACTCATCTCCATCCTTTCAAAAGCTCTCGTATGTCTAGCTTTCCAAACAACCCATATTGGGCAAGAAGAGTAACTTTCCACGCATTGTGCCTTCAGCTTGAACAACAACTCCTTCATTAATCTTGGCATAGTCTAAGAAATATCCAACCATCTAAAGACACCATAACCTCGTGGCTTGTTTGTAATGAAGTAGAATGTTATTCACGTCCTCGCTAGCTTCCTTATAAAGGAAACACAACCTTATGTAAACAACCTTTCATTTCATAATATTATCCGCTGTCAAAATCACCTGTCTAGTAACTAACCAAGTGAAGAAGCACACTTTCTTCGACACCTTAGAAACCTAGACTGTATCATGTGGAAAACTGTTTTTGTAGAAAGAGTTGAGAGAGAACAATTTGTTACTCCCCAACTATCAGCTCAAGACATCGGGACTGTCGCTTGGCATGCATGGCTTGTGAAGTAAATCTCTAAAGCTCGATTACCTCCCAATCCTGGAATCTCTCTTGAACCTCAAATCCCAAAAAGTCTCACTCCCTTGTGTACCCCTAACATGTTGAACATAGAATTCCTTTTGGAATAGACCCTATACAAACTCTATTTTGGGAGAGTTTAGGTGGGACAGGCTTCACTCAAAGCTAGTTTCCCTGACCTATTCAACTTGAGTCTACAAAAAGTGGCCACTGTCAAAGAAATGAGAGATGCTCAGGGTTGGAATTTAAGGTTCAGGAGACCTTTAAATGATTGGGAGGTGAATAGAATGGTTGAATTTCTAAATATCCTGAAACGATGCAAGGAATCCAGTAACTCTCACTTGGAGCAGCTTACAAAAACTCACAGAGGACACACTCAACCAAGCTACTGCCCATGGAAAATGATCTGGAAAGTTAAGGTGCCCTTTGTTTTACTTGGCTCTTAGCAAAACAGGTTGTTCTCACGCAGGATAACCGTATGAAGAAGGGCCTTGATTTGTGATCCAGATGTTTTTTTTGTGAATATGAGACAGAGAGTTAGAGACCATAAATCATCTATTTTTACACTGTAAGGAGACAATGAAACTTTGGCAAATTTTCATCAATATAAGGGGCATCAGTTGGTCTATGCCAGGAAACATGAAGGAAGCTTTGGCATGTTGGAATCAGAGATGTTTTGAGAGCAAGAGTTGCTCAATGGAGAAGATGAAGCTGAATTGTTTAGCTCTTCTCTATTTTGGGTGTAAACATGAATATCCTCATGAAGATGAGGATATCCCTAGTATCTTAGAATTATTAATGAGTTCATAGGTAAACAACAACACTTATGTATTTCTGATTGTTAAGTATTATTGGAATACTCCTGAGTATTCCTGTGTTTATAATACAAGTTACCTTTTCTAAAAAAATTGGGAAATCATCTTGGAGTACCAAACCTCCACACCGCTTTTACTCCCACAAACTAACTTTACTCCCAACCCTAATCTAAAAAAAATGTTATCATAAAAAGTTTCTCATCCCTTCATAATATTCCTCCACACAACACCCGAACGACATAGTAATCACATATGTTCTCCATCTCCCTTCCATAACACCATATTTATCCGCTACTACCCCTCTTCATAATGCTTCTCCAAGACCTTGAATCTCCATAACCATTTGCCCAAAAATGCTTAGTTGAAGACCTTCAAGTCATCCCCACCGTTTAGGATGTGTCACAATCTCCCACCGCACTAAGTGAAAACTGAAACATCTTTTCCCTAGCCATCGCAACCCAAAGGAAATTCTTTGCAACCTTCTATCTTACCTATCACACTGGAAAGAGCATTTAACAAGGACATAAATAAGTAGGGGATACTCGACAAAGTGTTATTCATCAGCATTTCCTTCCCCCTCTTTTGGACAAGTACCTTTTCTGTCAGTCTGCCAGCCATTTCTCTACCATCTGGATGACCGGATTTCAAACGTTGTGATTTGATGCGCCTGAGGAAGCCCAAGATAGGTAATATGTATCTTCACCTACAATGCAACACTTGAGCCAACAAATCAATGTTACCAACTTCTCCAGTCGGTACGATCTCACACTATTCTGAGGTTGATTTTTAGTCCTAATACCACCTAGAATCAAGTCAACACTTGTCCAATGTAGTTCAACTAGATCCCATCTGCATCACAAAACACCAAAGTATCTTTTGTAAATAAAAGATGTGTAACCAATACAAAATTGTCACCACCAACTGTGGCCTTGAAACCCTTGATATGTCCGCCTAAAACAGTTCTATCCATCATTCTGCTCAAAGCCTCCATCACCAAAATAAAGAGCACAGGTGATAAAGGATCTCCCTGCCTCGATCCCCTCGAACTACCGAAGAAACCACATGAATTTCTATTCACCAAAATCAAGTATCTCACAGAAGAGATGCAATAACTGATTCTTTTCTCCATTTCTCCAAAGTCAAAACTAATTTGATGGATACTATTGTTGAATTTCAAGATAGTAGTGCACTCGTCTCCTTTTTGGACTTTAAGGAAACTATTTTTTATTTTTTCCAATTTCCATCATTTCCTTTAGTATTTTTCTTGAAATAATAGGATAAAAATGATAGCAATAGAAGGGCGTGTATTCTATTAAATTGATGTACCGTAGCCATTCATCTCACAAAACTTATGGAAATGCAGTTCTTGAAGCATTAAATGATTCTACTTTTTTAGAAAAGTAAATTGCATTAAGAAAGCAATGGAAGTTCTAGGTATGTTTAAAGGTCAAATTGCATTAAGGCGTTAAATGATTTTATCCTATAGATTCTTGGAATCAATATAGACTTAGCTTTAAAATAGAACACAACTAAAAGGTAAAGCTCCTTATAAACAACCCGACTATCTGGGACAAAGGTTTACTCATGATGGTACATTTACATTATGCTTTAGTCTATTTAAAGATTCGTATGTCCATTGAAAACAACTTCTCTACCTTCACAAGGTAGGAGTAAGGCTACATAAACACCACTCTTCCCAAACCCCAAATGTAGGATTACACTGGGTATGATATCTAAATAGAAAATGCAGAGAACCTCGGCATACTACCAAATATTAATATTCGAATTAAATAGGGCTACCACTAAATGGAGTAAAATGAATAGTGATGATTTGTATAGCCAATCATAACTAGGTTGTTATTGAGATGTATTTGTTGTCAGTGTTTTTATGAGAAAATAAGCGCAAAAAAGTGACAAGGTCCGTGAGGCATAAAACAAGAAGTAAGCACACACTTCTTTGAAGTGAACACATAAATGTCAAACATATATGAATTTAGAACTATAGGAATCAAATTGCAATTGGAAAAACTAATTTCAGCATATAATATACAATAATGCAGACATAAGTCCAAGTCCTCAAAGTTGATATTCAAAAAAATCGACCGCTTCTTGTTTGGATCAGTGTGTGTGTCATTGTTTGAGGCACAGATTTCTTTGAAGCACATGGCTTCACCTACGAAGTGATCACCCCACCCTAGATCCCTTATCCAGCGAATATGGCTTTTACCAACACTGGTTGATGTTGCCGTAAGTTGTACAAATATATTTAAGATGCAAACTTGAGGGAACAAGTTCAAAATTACCCGTAGGTGTACGAAAATCATATGCCGGGACTGCAAATGCAGGTTCTGAGCCAAGACCAATTTCTGAGACTACAGAAGCTATAACAGCACTCAGAATAACCATTGAAGTTGTATTTGTCAAGGACAAAGACTCTGCAGGTGATGGCCATAACACAGATTCCACAGCAAAGAAACAACCCGCAACAGCAGCATTAAATCCTTTAAGTAGAAAACAAGAAGAGTTTCAAAGTGACAAACAGTTTAATCATGGAGAGAAAGTCACTGAAAAGATATTACAGGAAATTATTAGCAAAACAAGAAGTAAAATATTTCCAGAAAATGAACTCCTACAAGGCAGAAGATGATGACAGCAGATAGAAAGAAGAAAATGTTCATTGAACATCCACCGACAAATCAAAACAACGATAGAAGAGGAGCTACATTAGCTTGTTAGCAATGAAGAATGACAAAGAAATAGGCCACAATAACTGATCCAGAAAAACGAAATAGTTCATAATTATTATCACTCTTGCTCTTTTCCTGTGAAGTTTCCTAAGATGAAACTGCATTAGCTGACATCCTGTTCCCCTTTTTTCTTTTGGATACTAAACTCAATCAACTTCCATTCTTTTTTCTCTTTCTCAGCAATGGCCGCAAATATTCTGAATTAAGTTCATAAAATCTTTGCCTGTTAAAGGATTTTTTGTCTTCCAATAAACACAAAAGACATTTGGTATTTATGTTCCTTGTAACAAATCGTTTGAGATCAGATTCCACAAATCATCCTTTAGGAATCCACAATTGTGAACCATTTCATTTAATTTGGACTATTGATGTGAAATCACCAGCTAGATACATCCCTGCATTGTTCCAGAAAAATGGCAAATATTTTAGTAAGGATAATATCTTAATGGCAATGCAAGAAGCATTATCTAATACAGGGACAGAATGGTCGTCTTCCGTCAAGATTTCATTCATACAGAATCCCCACTCACCAAGTTCAAGTTCTCACAGTGCAAAGGAGAAGTGATATAACCATGTAGGCATGGAGCATACTGTAGAAACATTCAAGAAGTGTTCTATTAATTGAGGGACAAGTTCATTAGGTGACTTTGCAAAGATGGTGGAGTTATCATTACATTAGCAACTAGTCGATGAGCAGTCTATTCTATCTATTCAATGAAATTAAATGGTTCATATAATAAACGGTACTACTGAAACTAGCATTATTCAGTCAAAAGGAAGTGAATTTCCCTTGATGAGTTGAACTCTGTACAATAAGGGGAAACTACAAAGAAGTGGAATATGGACATCATATCCTGTAGCAAATAGACTAGTCAACTTACAAATGAACCATCTATTCTTTCTAGCTCCTTCTTGTCTCTTCGACTCTATTTACCATCCCACATAAAACCATACAAACTGATCCATGTTAGTAATTAAATTGCAGGAACCATACAAAGCCAATCTATGTCAGCAGTACAATTTCAGCAACATATGAGCCCAAGAGCAGTTGCGTATGTTTCTGCAGTAGAAGTCACAGTTCATAATTCAAACATAGACTTACATTTTGTGAATGACTTCCCCAAGATACTTAACAAATTATATTTTGATTTTATTTAACTTCAAGTACTTCAACAAAAAAAGGACCTGGCAGAATTTTGGAAATAATAAAACCTGGGAAATCCTCTAAAAACTAGTTCAATCCTGAAAATAATGACAAGACTATCTCTATAGAATATGTCCCCCTTCATGGACTTTCAGAAAGAACTCTGCAAATGCCTAGTTTTTTTTTTACTCAGTTGTCAAATGAATGAGGAGTTGCATTTTCTATGTTGCAAGAGTCTTTGATTTGGTGATAGCTAACTCGCGATTTCAGAATGAGGAGCACTTGGTCACCTTTTGTAGTTCGGTGGAAAAGACTCAAATCAATTACCTACTCCTTACGAAGAGTGATAGAACATGCAAGGATTATAAGGTTATCCCGAGTGAGAACCTTACAACCCAACACAACACAAGCTCTTAGTAATGGATCTAGTGATTAAAAGAGGAAAAAGAGGGCTTTGTCTGACCAGCCAAGGATTAAGTTGGGGAACTTGACTAATAATTAAATTCAGGAGTTGGGGGAGAAGTTGATGGCTATCGGGGCCTAAGAGAGTAATGGGGACGCAAAAAGTTTGTGGATTAGGACAACTAAGAGTATTAGGGAAGCAGCTAAAGAGGTGTTAGGGGTCTCGAAGGGTAAATTTGGTGGGGGACTGGTGGTGGAATAGAGAGGTCCAAAGGAAGCTTTAGACAAAAAAGGTTGCTTCCATGAAGTTACCAGTTACCACAGAGAAAAAATGAGGAAAAAAAGAGGCCAAATAGGAAGACGTATAAGACTATGAAGAACGAAGTAAGGACACTGGTCACGGCGGCTAAAATGACAACATTAGAACCCTTGTATGAAGAACTAGAGAACAGAGGTGGGGAAAGAAGGCACGAGAAAGGAGGACTCGCGACCTAGACCAATTAAGATGCATTAAAGACAAGGATGGCAAAGTATTGGTAGAAGAAAAACACATAAAATGAAGATGGCAGGCAAACTCCCATAAACACTTAAATGAAGAAGGGACAAGAATGTTGTGCTGGGTTCTTGTAACGACCCTCCTGGTCATTTCTGTGTTTTCCTTCTGTGTGTCGTTTAGAGCGTTCCTGTAGCGACCCCAAGTCATTAATGACTTGTTGGGACTGACAGTTCGATCACCTAGTCATTCATTTGGTTATTGTACGAGTTTTAGTGTTTTTGGAGCTTATGAACCTTGAACGATCATTTTCGATCAAAAGTTCAAGAAGATGACATCGGAATCCAATTCTGACGATTCCATCAGCTCCGAAAGGGTCATTTTAGGCTAGTAGCATGGTCGGCATGACTCTCGAGGTTTTCAGTGTGAGTCGGTGCGATTAGGCGTTTTAACTTTAAGTTTAAGCCTAAGTTTGACTTTAGTCAAAATTCTGAGAAAACGCGCTCGGATGAGAATTTCGTCAGCGCGGTTAGCTTCGGAATGTGGAGTTTGGTCTAGATGGACCCTTCTTTTGTGTCCCGAGGTTTCCAATATTTTTCCGAGCCTTTTTGTGGTTTTTGACTTAAAATGGCGTTTGGGTGTGGGACCCACTTTTCGTCAAGATGACCTCGTATGGAAATTTCGAATGTGTCATTGAGTCCGGAATATTGAATTTGGTATGGTTGCATATCTCGTTTGCGTGCACAGGGTTCCGAACAAGTTTGGAGCACTTCGTCGGAGTTTTTAAATTTTCGAAAAATATGCTGAAAATCTGATATATAATGCAGAAAATCAGCAGTCTTTTCAAAACTTTAAAACCTCTTAACTCTCTCATCTCTCAACCGAATTAGGTGATTCGAAGTGCGGGAGCTTCGTATTTTTGGTGGCTTCGTTGTAGAGTGTTTGGAAGTTGTCGGGTGCGAGTCGTTCGAGGTAAATTTGGTTATAAACCTGACTGTTAGGCCCATTTTCGAGCTTTTGTTTTTGGCCTCCTTGTTTGGGTCATATCTCACTCATTTTAGCTCGGTTTTGGGTGATTCGAAGTCCCACATGTTGGGAATTATCGTGGCTACGTCGTGGAGTGTTAAAGGAGTGCTGGGCACCATTCGATTCTTGTAAATTCCGAGTTTAGACTGCTGCATGTTTTCTTTTAAGTTGATTAAAGTGTGGTTTTCTTGCATGTTGGGTTTTGTTGCGTTTTGAGCCCCAAATTGTGTTCCATTTTGGAACACAAGTCCGGGGTACTATTTTGGGTCTCTTGGCGGAGTCAAATCCGGACAGTTCGGTGTGGGTCCCACGATTCTCGTTTTGACTCCAAAATTGACATGTCTCTGTTTGTTGTGATTTTGGTGTCTAAACAACCGTACTAACGTTGTGATCTTATATTTGATGGAGTGACAGCGTTCAAAGGTCGTTCGGGAAGGAAAAGCTCCGGCAAAGTGATTTGGTGCACGCGCGGTCGGCCTGAAGGTAGGCTACGACTTCCTTTCTATTAGATTGAGCTTAATTGTGTAAAAGCATGTCGATTGGAGTGAATTGGGGGTGGGTACCAGTTTCCTACTTTACTTTGATTACCTTATGTTAAGATCGATTGGCCATATTTCAGGTGTAGTATCATGTTAACCGGTTAAGTAGAGTTGCATGCTTGTGTGCTAAATGCTATTATATGCTTCTATGCTATGTGTTGTATGTTTTGTTCATCCTTAACCGTAAGCATGATGTCCTTAGTCTAGGTTAGACTAGCATTGCCTTAGACTTATGACCCGTGTGGGCTGGATAGCCTTGACTTTCTGCCGACGTCGTTCGGATGACTTAGCACCTTGTAGACTGAAGTAGCAGACTTGAGTCTAATAGTTTGAGCCTTAGATTAGGCGTTATCGCTGCTTGCTGCACTTCTGTATCTTCTCCCTCTAATTTTGCGGTTTCGACGCGTTCTCGAAGGTTCGGTGCATCACTAGAGGCGTGGGATTGAGATAGTAGAGGCTTGGAGCCTTTTCTGTGATTTCTTGGAGTGGACGGTGTTCCACGATAGTTGTTGCTGGATTGGATCCTATTGGAGATACCATCACCCCCGGGGTCGTTCTTTCTAGCTGGGCTGGGAGGGTATCGTTGGTTGGGTAGACTCGGTGATTTCGGCGATCACCCCCGGGCCTCTCTTTCTAGCTGGGCTGGGAGTGTGCTGCTGGCTGGGTGTCCCCGGGTCGCTCTTTTTAGCTGGGCTGGGAGCTGACTGCATGGTAGGATGACTCGCGATATCTACCTCACCCCCGGGTCCCTCTTTCTAACTGGGCTGGGAGTGGACTATATGATTGGGAGTGCACTGCTAGCTGGGAGGAGTTTGATGGATTATCTTGGTTACTTTGGGTTGGGAGCCCGGTTTTCTTTTTTCTCAATAGACTTGGCTATTTTGTGTACCTGTCGAGCTTATGGGGGTTCGTTCAGGTTTTATTTAAACTTGCGCACGAGTGTACCTTCTGGGCTTATGGGGGTCCAGTTAGGTTTAGTTTAGCTGTACTTAGTTTATTTCTGGTATGCTCGTGTGCTTTCTTTTCATATCCGCTTTGACCTCCTTGTGCCTAGATTTTATCCTTTCTTATTGTTTTTACCCTTTTTGCTCAGTCGGCCTTTGATGCCTACTGAGTACTTGTTGTTTTGGTACTCATGCTACACTCTGCATCTATTTCGTGATGTAGGTCCCAGTACCAGTTACCAGCGGTGATTAGTTCTAGCCTTCTTTTGCAGCTGTGACTCGGAGACGAGGGTGAGCACTTGACGTTTTGGGTTTGTTCTGTCTCCTTTTGTTTTAGCTAGTCTTGTTGCTTTTGAGAGACGTTTTGTTGTGGTCCACTTTTGGGACTTGTACTCTTTATTAGACAGCTCTGTACTAGTGACTTCCAGGTTCTGCGAGGGATTTCTGTATATATTTATTTTGGTTTGTTTCCGCCTTGTTGTCCTTGTTTAGATTATTGTTTTCGCTAGTTTCTGCCCTTACGCTCATTACTTGATGTTCTGGGTTACAGGTTGGCTTACCTACTGGTAGGGTATGTAGGTGCCATCATGACTCGGGTCGTGACAGTTCTTTAGAGCATTCTGAAAGCCTTCGAGATTTTGGATATTGTAGGTTATAAAGTTTGCGGAGGTTAAGAGACCAATTCGTAAGATGACATGAGAAAAGCAACCTAACTAAATGAGATTTCGATAGAATTTTGAAGAGTACAAGCAAAGTAGGTATGTAATAGCTAACTGGGTTGTTTAATGCCACTTTTGGGACGACTAAAATGTTTGAAGAATGGAGGTGGAGTATAAAGATCTTGTTGTACAATAACAAGGATGATAGTCAAAATTGAAACAACTATAAAAAAAAATCAAACAACTAAGCCACACTATTGAAGTTGGGGAGAGGGTGGTAGAAATAAGGATAAGCAGGGATGTGTCTATTTCTAAGAATCAATTCAGATTCATGTGGAAAGAGGTGATCAAAGCTAAACATGGTGCGCTTACTCACTGGTCCACAAATGTCTCAGCAGAGGCATATGGAGTTGGTGTATGGAAAAGCATCAGTAAACTTTGGCCAGATTTTGCGGGGAACGTCACATTTAGAGTTGGCAATGGATCTCACATCAAATTTTGGAAGGCTATATGGTTGGGAGACACAACTTTGGGTGAGGAATTTCCAAGTCTGCACCTCGTTGCAGCGGAACCAAATTCTACCATAGCATCCAACAGATCAAACGACATTTGGGACCTAAGGTTCAGGAGAAACCTAAATGACTGGGAACTTAATGACATATTCGCCCTCTTTGCCAAATTGCAGCCTTGCTCCTTTTCACCCCAAGAGCCTGATAGATTGAAATGGGGTAACTCAAGAAAAGGTCACTACACAGTCAAGGA
>JAJOOS010006976.1:0-16488 GCA_029582725.1 Solanum chiquidenum
CTCATCTATGTCATTACCATTTAAGAAAAGGCTCATTCATGCCATTATTTTTTAACGGTGGTTTTGCAAAACCATTTTTTACACGTGGCCAATTATAATTCGGCCACGTCATTATTATTTTTATAATAAAAAATTAAAATTCTGAATAAACATTTTAACGGTGATTTTGCAAAACCATTTTTTACATGTGGCCAATTATAATTCGGCAACGTCATTATTTTTTTTATAATAAAAAAAATATAAAAAAAAATAAAATTGAACAAACAAATGTTTGTTCAAAATTTTAATTTTTTATTATAAAAATAATAATGACGTGGCCGAATTATAATTGGCCATGTGTAAAAAATGGTTTTGCAAAATCACCGTTAAAAAATAATGGCATGAATGAGTCTTTTCTTAAACGGTAATGGCATAGATGAGCCAAACTTTTAACGGATGACATAAATGAGCCTTTTCTGAAAGTTTGATGGCATATTTGAGCCTTTTCCCTTCTAGATAATATGTTGTTATATAGAAAAAATATAACATGAAAAATAAATTATAAAGAAAATTAAATCGTTATTGTAAAATATTATTATAATAAATTAATTGGTATAATTTGAATCCCTATAATCTTTTTATTGTAACTGTCTACTTAGATTATTCTACTCATATGATCCACTTACACTTTACCATTCTTAAGACCATAAATTCTTTGTATTATTTTGCCATACATAAAAGATGTCTTTCTTCGTGAAATCGTGTCAAATCGAATATCATTATATATAAAATTAAACAAATGAAGTACGTGAAAAGAAAAGATTTTCAAAATGATATTCTCATTACTCAAAAAGTCAACATGCAAATTACATTGCGAGTTATAATATCATGATAATTTATGTATATCGTTAGTTAAAGCCTCAAAGGCGGAGATAGAAACACTAGTCAATCTTGATTCATCTATTACATAAGACGTATCAACATATATGGTGTTTCGGGGAAGCAGTTAACCAGGCTGCAAGTATAATTGCCCTCTTGATCACCCTTCCATGTGAAATTATATCAAAATTTATACGTAAATGCAGTAGTTTTTTTTAAAAGAAAATTGCAAAAATATTGTCTCGGCAGCTAATATCAACCATTAGAACATTCTTTCTCTATTAACTTTAATTAGTTACTAGTATTAGTTTAGATAAAATATTTTTTTGGATTAGGTAATTAGGTAAGTATTCAAACTAAACAATTTTTAATTAAGACTTTTTAAAAATTAAACCCGTTAAACCAACTAGAATCTTCTTGTTATTCATTGGTGATCAATATTTCTTCTTACTTAATTTATTTGGAATAAAAAGAACTACAAGAAGAAAAGAAAAAATAATTTGTTATTATTAAGATATAATTTTTAATTTTTTTATCGGATTAAAATATTAACGGCGTTAAGGACGTGGCACGTCCGAATAAATGGCGCCAATTAGGGAACGTGTTTTCTGTATGGGCATGCACGTGATTGTCGGACAAAGTGGGACCCATCATAATTTTAAAAAAATATTATTTTTAGACAATTGTGTTTTCTTTGTGTTTTTTAATCTCCATTAAGAGCAAAAGTGGGAAAATGTTGCAAATTTTAAAATATTTTTCCATCACTTAAAGCTAACTCAATGGATAAGATATGATAGTTTTAATTGGAAACTTTTAATTTCTTTACTCAAACCCACAAACATTTCATTGATATGAATAGGGATGTCATGGAGTTGTTATTATTTTCCGTTCATTTTTATCTATTCAATATACTAAAAATAATTGTTTGATTTTATTTGTTCACTTTGATAATAATAGATGCATGGATCCTAAATTGATCATATGAATGGGAATACCTTTTGTATGAATGAGTTCTTATATATCGTATGTAAAATCGAACCGTAAAAGATCTATAATTGATACATTGGAAGAATTCATTAAGATCTTTTGATATCAATAGATTGATTGGTTTACTCGTGTATCTTCTTTAAAAAAAAATATGAAAGCAGAATTAGACAATATTGCTTGCTATTTCAATTGACATAAAATGATGTTTTGAATTAAAAAACGATCGAGAATATTAAGGTTTATTATCTCATGCTTCTATTGATAAATCGAACCAACATTTTTCAATTTGATTTCAATATAATTATTTATTCTCTCAAATGAAAATTTTATTAGTCAAACTATATCCATTTGGTCATGAAATAACGTGTATTTAAATAAATTAGACTATATATAGTTTATGCTAGCATATCCACTAAATATTGTTTAACGTATCCCACCAACTACTTGGATATTATGATTTTTGGTAGTAATTAATCATTGAATTATTTAATTTAATTAAAGACGTCGTGCTACAGTACATGACAGAGAAAAATAATAATTAGAATATATAATATTATACATTATTAATTCTTGCAGCTTGAATAAATTAAAGATTGTGCTTCCACGAACATATGTCAAGTAATGCTCGTGATGTTGTATGTCATGTCCAATTTAAAAATTGCTAGTAAATAAACAGCTTGCAATTTTTATTTCAAACATTTTAAAATAAAGATCAGACAATAAATTTATAAGTTCAATAAAATTTAATATCTGTAGATCAAACTTTATATGTATGCAAAAAGTATGTGGTGACAGTCGACAGAGTTAGACATATACATTCTCTTGATGAGTTTTGATTAATTCTATTTCTATTATGCATCAAGATAACTGCTAAATAAAAAGGAAAAATTACGCGTATAAGCAAACATATACTAGTTAATTACTTAATATAGCTATAGTTTACCTTTATTATAATTCGCAACTTACTTTTAGCTATAATTATACAACTCAGCTTTTTAGTTTTGTATAATTCGCGCATTTGTATAATTC
Source organism: Solanum chiquidenum (assembly GCA_029582725.1). NCBI lineage: Eukaryota > Viridiplantae > Streptophyta > Magnoliopsida > Solanales > Solanaceae > Solanum > Solanum chiquidenum. The sequence goes on from JAJOOS010006976.1 coordinate 2,875, forward strand.
AGAATTTGTATAACTTTTGTGTAATTCAGAATTTGTATAATATAATTTGTATAACTATTTGCACTTCTGATGTTTGTAATTGTATAAATTCGTTATTTCGAGTTTATACAAAAATAACTGAATTGTATAAATGTACCCGCAAATTATATAAACCAGCGAATTATACAAATCTGCGAATTATACAAATGAGGCAGCTTAAACTATAGCTACAACCCGTAAATATGCAAACTATAGCTATGGAGCATAATTAAGTTTATTATAATGACTATTTGTGAAAGTTTCCCTAATAAATAGGTGACACAATTCTTGTTACTGAAAAATGATTCTTCATTCAATCTCTGTTTTAGATCATTGATCTTACTAATGGTACCGAACTTCTCAAGTTAAATGTCACTTCCTTCTTTCTCTTAACTATCGATAATCGAAACCTCATTATATAAGAAAATTGCAAAGTAGATTATAATATTTAAATTTTAAATCTGTCCTTATTTAAATATATTATACTTAAACCCTTTGGATATCTTGAAGGACATGAAAATCTTCATATCACGTGATTTAGGCAGTGAAATGAATTGAGACTTACTACTATTTCAACTAGACAAAGAGAAGAAGTAAATGGAAGCTGTTTATTTATTTTTAATTTATTTAATACTGTCACTCCTATTTTCCTAGTTAGGTATTGGATGTCATGGATACAATATGCAAAACCTAACTTTTTTTAATATATTTATTTTTGGTAGAAATTTTTTTACTAGAACGTGGAACGGTGAGGCACACGTTATATACCAAAGTTCATTTATGGTAACGAATAAAATATATATGCATATATACAACAATGTATATATAAGTTCATCAAAGTGAAAATTTTATAATTGACATATATAGGATTAATAATTATAAGTTAGTTTCCTCCATTTGGTTTAATTTGTACATTTAAGATAATCATAAAAGAAAAAAAAATTGCTACATACAAAATGGAAAAGTACATTCAATTCATTGATAGTACTCAAGATATAAATTAAAAGCCGTAAAACTAAGTAAATGTTGTTCTTTAATATTTTGTGGACCTTATTAGTACTACGTATTTAATTTGTTGGTTAAGCTAATATTGTTGATCTTTTACTTAAGCATCTTATTAATTTTTTAGTGACGGAATAATTTTTTTTACTAAGGAGTGTCATAATATATATAAAGTAGATACACGTAAAAAATAATGTACATAGATATAAAATTAAAATTTTAACCTAGTTAAGCAATGTAATTTTCTGACGACTATCATGAATTTTCTCCATCTAGATCTTCCTCATATTATTCTTTTTTTTTGTGCGTGTGTCTTGAATTATATGAGCTAATTAATTTTGCTTTGCATGAAAGGTTTCGAACGTGTATCGTGTCAAGCATGATGGCCTTACATATATATAAGTAGGTTATAATAGTACATGTATTTTATTAACTATAATGTTGTGGTCCTAAATTGCAATTTTTATACCTAACATTTTGGCTAAGAGGAGGTAGCAAAAGAAATTAATAATATGAGTACTAGATCAAGTTATGTGTCATATCATGATAAATGATGATGATTAATTAATGAGAAAGGAAAATGTTTTTTTAATACTTATTTTCCAATAAAATATAAAAAATAGGCGACTTAAAAGTTATTTTTTAGTGTTTGGTAAAAAAGCAATATATTCAAGAGCATATATATATAATATGAGGAGTGAGAGTGGGTGCGACATAGACGGAACCAAAATTTAAACTTATATTAGAACAAAAACTTGATTCTTTTTACTATAATTAATTGGGGGTTAATTGTTGTAACCTTTAAAGAAGAAGGAATCTCTATACAATTATCTTGAAAATTGATATGTTTTTAAGTAATCAAGATACTATTAGAAATCCTTTTAAATGTGTAAGCAATTAACACTTACAAGTTTACACTAAATAGATATTTAAGTAATTAAGTGTCAAATTAGATAACAATTCAAATTTAGAAGGAATCTTTTGTTAACAATTCAAAATAAGAAAGGAAATTATTTTTTTTGTTAACTAGTTGATTACAAAATAATTTAACTACGATTAAAGGTATGAAATCTCATTTGGTATATTCTTAGATGATTTTAAGCAATGAATTGATTTAGAAAGTAATTATATTCTATTCTTAAATGATATAAAAGATATTCTTATTATGATCTACCCCATAATTTTCATATTTTGGAGAATCGTTTTTATTTGTGGATAGCAACTTTGTAAAGATCAACAAATTTTGAAAATAACGCTATAAATTTCCTTTTTTTGTTCCCTTTTAATTAGAATACGTTATTGGCTTCATTGTTTATCGATAAAAACAAATCAAAACATTTGGAACTTTATTATAGTTTGGAAGTGACGATTTCTTTAAGTTTAAGCATTCAGTCAGTAATCTCCCATGTAGGTCACTAAACATGAAAAAGTAGTTGTATTACAAATAATCTTTCGTGTCTGAAAAAAGTACCGTATATATAAGTATAATGATATACAAAATGATTAAATAACATATTTTAGACACTCTTAATACAATAAGCTATTGTAGCCCAGTAATTTCACCTTCTTAAAATAAAGTAGTGCTCGTAATCATTATATAATCAATAATTCAATTGAAAAAACCATAAACATCTAAGTCATTACAAAATTAATCTAATAAATCAATAACTTTTTTTTTTAAAATTTAGATTATCAATTTAAAATGATTGGCCCAAAATCGAAATAGATAGGATTCACCCTATAATGATTTTTTTTAAAAAAACCGACCGGCCGAAAACAATGACAAAGGAAAAGGCAAAAAAAGAACGGGGTATTGTCACGTGTGAACGTCACATAACTCATAATATTGGTCGGCACATCTCAACTTAATACACAAGCATTCTTAATTATCACATTTCATTTTCCCAAATCATTTCTCATCCATATTTTCAAAATATAAAATACTATTTTTCGTCCAATAATAATTGTCTACTATATTATTTTAAAATATCCAATTATATTTGTCAATTTTATAAAATTAATAAATAATTTTACACTTAGTTCATAATTTACCTTTATCATTAATTATAATTATTTTCCTATTATATTTTCCAAGACATTATATTTATTATATTCAAAGAGTGATATAGTAAATTTACCTTTCTATTTATAGTTTTTTAAGAAGGGTGTAAAGTCAGTACTAGACGAATATTATTAGACATAGAGGGTAAAATACTGTGCCACGTGTAGTGACACATCACCGTGGATCTAAAGACAACGAGGATTCTATTGAGTAGAAAACACGCAAAGTACCCCTTTTTTACTTATCTACGTGGCATCTGACCTGGACATTCGAACCACCCAAAACAACTCTTCCTCCAAAAAATTTTTTCTCTAAGAAGTAAAATATAATTGAATATTAAAAAAAGTTCTAGTAAAAAAGAGGAAATAATTAAGAAAATTGTCTGAGTTAGTTGAAGAAGTGATCTTAGGTTTCAAATTTATTATATATTTTTTTCGATTGAGATCGTCGCATTATAAAACTTGTCTACTATATTATTTACATTTTTGGCTATTGTATTGATGCAAGTTTACTCCATACACATTAAAAAAATATAGTGAATTTTAGTAATACAACGTAAAAAAAAAAAAACGTATAGTACTTATAAATTATAATAATGGAATTATGAAATTATATGACTAATTCGTCCTTTATTATATTATGCAGGAATATTCCTTTGAAGCTCTTTACTGTTGATAAAAATGGAAAAAAGTTTTAACTATCAAAATTTTGTTAGTTATATTTACATTTTGCTTGTTTTGAATCATATTGGAATGGATAAGTAAAAATATATAATTATATTTGCACTAGAAAATTACCACAATGATGATAAGTTACTGAACATTTGTATTAACACTTTTTTTTTTAACATGTACCCCACAAGAAATAATTGTTTCACATTGAAGCATTTAAATGGCGAGTCCATTAAGTTGTTATTATGCTTGAGTTTTATATTCATTCTTTTTTTGTGCTAACAATATTATAACACACAGATAACATATTCTTAAAATATTAAGTATAAATTTATGTTATAAATCATCATTAAGAAAACTAGAAGAAAGTCTCAAAATTAATTAGTTTCAAATTTACATGAAAACTACTTTATTGACAGACTAAAAATTAAAATGTCACATTATTCAATATGATTAAATTCGAATTTATACATTGCATGATTCATTTTTTGGGAGTGATATTCCTAACTGAATCATTCACGGTCTCAATGGTTCAAATTGAAAGCTTCTGATTAAATATAAAGAAATCTCAATTATTTCAATCACAAAATATATTGATAAATTAAAGAAGTGACTTGTTTAAACAAAATAATGCTACTTGAAATCCAATTTAGCCATCAATATTTATTTTAATAATAACACTATATAAGTGTAGAATACATGTGAATTTATTTCCTTTTTCTTTTTTTCCTCATGGATGTTAAATTAATCCATTATTTTTCGTGCACAATCTAACAAAATCACCACAAAATTTAAAAATTAGGTCCGTCCGGGCACGGGCAGATAATAGTCCCGGCATGTGAAAGAACCGCCCGGCCCACTCTTTGCTTAAATAAAAAAAAAGTAAAATATATTAAATAAAATTAACTGATTAATTATATTTTCTTCTTTTTCTTTATATATAAATAGGGAAAGACAGCGAGAGAGGTGAAAGTAGCAAAGCGTGCTTTGCGGTGCCTGTGTCAAATTGTAGAGAGAGAAAGTAAATTCTTCACCGGAAAAAACCATAAACGCTTACAATAGAGAGAGAGAGAGTCACAAAGAAATTTACAGAGAAGCGACGAAGACGAAGAAGAAGACTTGTTCAGACTTAAACGTGATATTTGGAGTTGTTTTTGGGTTCAGAATTAATTTTTCGGGGTTTAAGAACTCAAACCCCTTTTGTTCTCCATCTTCCTTCAACTCTGTTACTGTAATTTTTTAGTGAGTTTCAGTTTGAAGAAAATGGAAATATCAAATATGGAGTGGCCTGCATATTTGGATGAATATGAAAAGCTTGTTTTCCGAATGACTACACCAAGGTCAGTCTCACACCCTTTTTCTCCATGATTTGATTTGTGTTCTTCAAGTTTTTTTCTGGGTTTTACTTTTACCCTCAAATATCTTCTCGGTTTTGCTAAAACACAGTTGATTATTGTCTCTGTTTTTCAAATTTTGTGTTTTTTGGGAAGATTTTTCTCAATATTTACGTTAATCCGAAGAGTTTGCATCGAATTAAAAATTTAAGCAGAATCATGAGACTGTATATTTATTTACAAATATAATTTGATTTTTCTTCCTTTACACGTTACTTTGACTCTTCATTTTTCTATATTCCAGAAATTTTCACTTGACTTTTCCTTTTGAAAAATTTGTCCATTTTCAAATTTCAAAATTTAATCTCTTAGTGGCCTTTCTGAGCAGTCTCTTTCACTGTTTCTTTTACAGGGTCATGATCGATAATGCCGGTTGTTCAAATTCCACTCGCGTTATGGTAAGCCACCTTCTTCGACTTTGCTGGAGATTTTTCAAATTTTTGACCAAGTTAAATAAAATTTTTAATTATTCCAATTTTTTGGGGTTTAATTTTTAATTATTATTATTTTTAAAACAGATTGATAGTGCGAGAAAACATGGGATTCTTCTAGAAGCAGTTCAAGTTCTTACCGATCTGAATCTTTCCATTAAAAAAGCTTACATCTCGTCGGACGGCCGGTGGTTTATGGACGGTGAGTGCAAAATTTACGGAAACACCCTTTTTGTTAAAGTGCGCATCCATCACTGCGCACGTTAAGCAGATGATAATGACAATTTATTCTTATGATAAATAAAAATAAATATCAGGCGTACGTTAGCTGTTAATTTTTTATTTTTTTTAACCTTTTGAATATTTGTACTAATTTTTTTTACCGTTTCAATTCGTTGTTTTAATGTACAGTGTTTCACGTTACTGACTTGGATGGCAACAAATTAACTGACGAAAGTGTAATTAGTTACATTGAACAGGTACTTAATTTTCTTAATTTTTCTTTTAATGAGTGATTTATTAGGGTAATTTTGATTTACATGTTTTTTTGTGCAGTCATTAGGGACAATTCATTATGCAAGTGCAAAGTGTATTGATGGTTTGACAGCACTGGAGTTAACCGGGACGGATCGAATCGGCCTATTATCGGAGGTTTTTGCGGTGCTCTCGGAATTAGAGTGCAATGTAGTTGAAGCTAAGGTGTGGACTCATAATGGTCGAATTGCATCCCTTATTTATGTTAAGGAACGCGATTCAGGGTCACCGATTGAGGATTCTGAGAAGATTGACACGATTGAAGCTCGTTTGAGGAATGTTCTCAAGGGGGATAATGATATTCGTAGTGCTAAAACATCTGTGTCTATGGCTGTTACACATACAGAAAGAAGGCTTCATCAGATGATGTTTACTGATCGCGATTATGAAAGGAAGCCGATTATTAGGACTAATGATAATCCTATTGTATCGGTGCTGAATTGCTTGGAGAAGGGTTATTCTGTTATAAATATTCACTGTAAGGATCGATCTAAGCTTCTGTTTGATATCGTTTGCACCATGACGGATATGCAATATGTTGTGTTCCATGCTACGCTTAATACAGCAGGGGACAGAGTACACTCGGTATATATTCCTTGCTTTTTTCGTAGTAATATTCTCTTATTCATGTTCAAGGAATGTACATAATATGTTCTAAACTTATATTACAATCTTGTCTCAGGAATTCTTCATTAGGCATACCGATGGAAGCCCGATTAGTTCAGAAGCCGAGAAACAGAGAGTGATTCTATGTCTACAAGCTGCAATTGAGCGAAGAGCCTCTGAGGTATGTTATACCCAATTTGGTCTTGTTTTGAACATTAATGAGAGTATGTTAATTAACATGTTTGGATTACAGGGAGTGAGGCTGGAGTTATGCACGGGAGACAAACAAGGACTATTAGCTGATGTAACACGAACCTTCCGTGAGAATGGTTTAAACGTGACAAGAGCTGAGATATCGACAACAAGTGATAACAGAGCTCTGAATGTGTTCTATGTAACAGATGCTATTGGAAATCCAGCTGACTTGAAGATCATCGAGGCTGTTAGGATGAAAATCGGATTGAGTGACTTGAAAGTGAAGGAATTGCCATTGATCTATCATGAAAAAGCGGAAGAAAGGGAAGAGCCCACAGGGGGGACAATGTTACTATCACTTGGTAGCATTGTAAGGAAGAATCTATACAATTTGGGATTGATTAAGTCATTTTCTTGAACAAAATATTTTCAGCAAAACAGATGTTGGTGTACATAGATAGCTTAAAGATTACTGAAAATGAAAGGATTTGGTGATAACTGATAATAGTTGTTGTTATAGTTGGCTGGCTATATTGGGGTCCATATTTACCCACCAATTTCAAGAATTAGAAGAAAAAAAAGAAAAAGAAGATTAGAGGGACAGACTGGCAAACATAGAAATTGGTTTTAGAATAGTCCACATTTGTACATAAGTCTTTATTTTATTATAATGTTTTTAAGTAGGGTCTTAATGTTTGACTTAGTTTTGTTTATACTTATGATGCCCTCTTCTCTTGGTGTTGTCCATTTGGGACTACAACAAGAGAATCTAGTCTTTGTAAATATCATTATTAATTAATATTACTTGGTTTAATTTTAAGTTCTACAATTTGTTTGTTTTCTTTTTCTCTAATTGATTGACTGTTTGTTTGTTTTGTTGACCACGAAACAATGACTTTGGTTTTTTTTGCAATACACGTTGCCACCCTGTTGCCTTTGGTGAAGACATTTGAAAATTTAGTCGAAAGAAAAATAATATTTTTAATTTATGGTTTTATTTTGTTATCAGATCACATAATCAACGAGGCTAGTCAATGTAATCACCCAAATAAGGTCTGAATGAAGCTATTTTATTGTTATGGGTTATAGAGATTGTTTTGGAAGAAGGCAAAGTAACTCTCTATAATAGGAAAAATATACTTCATTCGTTACTTTTTAGTTGTCATGATTTTCTTTTTTTGATGTTGAACGATAAGAATTTTGACTAAGATTTTTTTTTTCCATCATATTGATGTGAAACAAGTTGCAATTTAATTTTGAAAATTAATCAAATTGATTCTCAAAAAATGCAACATGACAATTAAAAAAGAATTAGGGTAACTTTTAAACGGTCAATGATATGTGAAAAGTTATGTAGTTGTTGAAATTTGAAAAAGGATAAGAAAGACCGACATTTAAATTTTTAAAAAAAAACATGAAATATCGAATAAATTCTGGAAGTTGTCTTTTTCTTTGAAGTTTCTAAGTTGTTGACATAGTTGTTGCAGTTGGGAAATTAAAGCTACCCCCCAAAGTAAGAATGAAACCTTAACGTGATTGTTAATTAACACTAAGGTCTAATCCATGCTTTAATAATTAAATCGAAGATTATGGTGGGATGGATATAATCAATTTCTAATTTAGCAATATAAAAAATCTTGATAAAAAATATTTTTCACTTTAATAAACATCGAGACTCCAAAGTAAATACTAGACACTGAGTGTGAAACCAAAACGTTATTTTAGAGTACTAGTCTAAATAAGATTGTTGTTTTGCCTTAAAAGTCTCTATTTTTTTTTAAAACCATATTATTTGTATGTTATTTTATTGGGTTCATTAATTAATTTTAAATTTGTGGTTGGATTAGTAATGCTCTTTTCAGTAGTCTTTTTCTAACTTATATTTCCTTTCCCCAAAGAGGGGCAACTAATTATTTTTTTTGGCCAGTTGTGTTTTCATATTCTAATGTATGTATAAATTCTGAATGCTCATTTGTGCATAGTTGATATATTTTTGCCAGTTGTTTTCATATTCTATGTGCAAAATTCTAAATGTTCGTTTTAGTTTAGTTTGTCTTATTGTCCCTATATAGAGACATTAGAGAGATTTATAATTAATTAAAATAATTAGTTAGTTTTGTATTGGCTAAATTATAAAATTAAAAATTGGGTCCTAAAAAAAATGAATAAGTGCTTGGCAAAATGTGGTGATAAAGGTCTAGAGACGGCTAATTTGTCTTTATTTTATTTGGTTATAATAAAGCAAACGCCACCACTATGGACAAGCAAAGGTTGCATAGTTGTATGAAGCAAATTAATTAATAATTAGTACTATATATTGATTTTACCGGTTGAAAGACTTTGGAGTAATAGTCAATAATAAAGTTATTTCTCTTTGTGATAATTTATAAGTAATATATTTGAGTCATGAAATCATTTATGATATCGATATATTGTATCAGATTAGGTTGTTATTAAAATATTGTAAGAGGGTGTGACCCTTCTACGAACTAGCTAGGGGAGGAACTACAGCTTTATCCAACGAGTTCATCATAGGAACATATCGCAATTTTTGCTCGTTTCATGTATATTTAGTGAAATCTACCAAAATAATTATATAAAAATACGACTTAATACATAGTCGATCAACCTGCTAAACTTGTCATGATATTTAGACACTCAATTTAAGTCATGTTTCAATTGAACAACTCAACTTCGAATAAAATGTTTTAATTAGGCACTTTCGATTCATTTTTTTTAAAATAAAAAATTACGTGTGTCTTTATTCATTTATTAGATAGTCAAATTAACCACATAAAATATGTTATCCCCTTTGATCATACGCATCAACCTCAAATAGGAAAATGTCTAGGGTTTTATGACGTATTGAGGCGAACCCGTATAATTAAAGAAAATTACATATTTCATGTGGTTACTTAACTATTTAATAGACGAAAATGAGAATACACGTAGAAAAAAAATCAAAATTTAAAATGAAAGTATGTACTTAAACACTTTATTAGAAGTTAAAATATTTAATTAAAATATAAATTAGTTTGATCAGATATATACGTAGATGAAATATTCTGACAAATTTAAGATGCTCATTTATTAAGCCTGAAAAAAGGATGTGCATTGGGGGGTGCATGGTAGGCGTGGTGTCGAAAAAATGGGAATAAGATCACATGCATGAAGATACAGTGAAAGTGGAAAAAAGAAGAAGAAAGAGAGCAAAGTCAAAGCATCGATATATATGAAAACTATGTACTAAAAACATTTCATTAATAAATAGAGTAAATTAGAATAATAAGAACACCTTTTTTCTCTGCTTTTGATATGTTTATAGCACAAAAAAAGGGACTTTTTCAAGTAATGTGTAGCACCAAAAGCTACGTTTGTTTTCTTTTGCTTTGTGTCGAGGTTTTCTTTAAGATTCATTCATGCATGCCTTAGCTTGGTAATCCCTTTTTACTACTAGTAATTTGTTTCTTTTATAATAATTTTGAAAGGGCGTAGAACGTTTTTTAATTTGTTTCAACTAACATCTATATATATGCATTCTAATTTTGAATGCATGTGCAGTATGCGCTTAAACTTTTATAAAGTTGAATAAATAAACATATGCGACATATGGCAAAATACAAATTAAGTTTGAGTGTATCTCACATGAGTTGTTATGTATGACGTATGTCTACTTGTTCAAACTACTCGTGTGTACACCCAATGTTGTTATGTATAGTTCGATTTTTTAATTTTATTGACACACCAACAATTAATATCTTAGCAAATACAAAATAAGACGGATAACATGTCACAATATAGATTAAAGTTAGACACAGTATATAATTAAGTTAAATCTATTACTATATCTTTAAAGAAGGAAACCAAATAAGCAAATGGATTCTAGGTCTAGAAAAATCTTAAAAGAAATACCAAGAATGTATAAGGTAAGAAACAAATTAAGTCAGTAATATACCAAAATATTAAATTCTATATGCCTAACAATTTGGGGGAATATAATCTTAAATTGTCAACTCATGGACCATTTGTAAGAGTTCTTAAAGAATTTTTCTAGGCATCTTTTTCTTTACTTTTCTCTCAACATGCATGTGAATTTCTTGGAAACAATATGTATATAATTACTTAATTAAGATATTAATAACAGGTATTGTGATTATTTTGTATCTTTTTATGAGAAAATTGAATCAAGTCGAGTATGAAATGTCAATCTTCTAGATTTATTCTTGCAAATTAGAATAAAAATAAAGCATATATATAACTTGATTATGACAAAACATAAGAATAAATAAATTCCTTATTTGGCACTAACAAAAACTACAAAGAATCTTTGTACACATTTTTGCTACTTTTTTCCATTTTTAATTACTTTTTAGAGTGGAAAATGTGGTTCTTTATAATTCATCATTTAGATTTTTATGTTATTACGATCTTAAAGAAAATGGGGTAAATTGATTCTACCAGAAAAGGAAAGGGGAAAAAAAGTGGATAATGAGCTCATACATGATACAACTCGAATTTTGAAAATAAAAATAAAAATTGCCACTAGCAATATTTTTAAATGATTAATTTGCCGAAAGATAATATTTATAGGATTTAATTGACTTAATTAATCGAATAGCAATGTGACACTTATCTTTCTTTAGGGTGCTTTCGGTATAGAGAAAAGTATTTTTCAATTTTCTTATGTTCAGTGGAGAAATAATTTCCTAGATTTGAACATGAAATCACAAGGTGAATTTTGAAGTCAATCTCTAGTCCTGTTTTCAGGGGATTCTAAATCGAGCGGGCTCGAGTGAACACCTTCACACCCTCTAAATCCTCACCACCACACCCGATATTTCATAACATTTGTCTAAATTATAGACAAATATTCTTAAGAAATAATACATTTTACTTACATAAAACGATCCGTTACAAAATGATATATAAGTAAAAAATCAATTTATTTTCAAAATTATATTTTTTATGAAAAATATTTTCCTTACACACCCCTATGCATCGAAGCTTTAGCGTCTTTTTTATAGGTACGCAATTGTCGTTGCGTGGAAAGATTTTCCTTTGCTATTTTTATAAGATAATAATTTTTAAAAATGCTTTTTTTTTTTAGTTATTACTGGGTTCATCAAAAAGTTATTCCACTTAATGGATATTTTTGAATCAAAATAAATATTTAACTTTGTTAATCCTTATTCTTACCGTACATATAGCATCTTTAACGATGTCTTCCATAATATATTATACTAGTAATTAGCATAACAATAATTAAAGGAATCTAGTGGCATAGACAAACAAAGAGTCACGTTTGGCAAACTTTAACAAGAAATTCTAGAAAATAAAACCCTTTACAGTTGTAAATATTCATCAACTATAGAGAATAATATTATGCACAATACTATGCTCTATGTCTTCATTCACCTTTAAAAATTAAAATTACTAATTTTCTTAGTTAATTATTCTCTTGTGCATTACCCATTTTCTTGTTTTCAACTTTGCTACAAATACTCATTATTCTAATCCAAATATTATTTCAAGGTTGTGGCATGTAACCAAAGGTAGAGCTAACATACAACATATGAGTTCACGTGAATTGAGTAATTTTTAAAAATCATCTAAAATATATCCAAATATAGACTTCAGTGTGAATTGTAAAGTTATTTGTATTACTCCCTTTAGTTCATATAAGGTGAATTGTCAAAGTATAACACACCTTTCAGACTTATAGGATCGAAATATTACACTAATATTAGTCAATTATCTGAATATATAACTTGTTATTTGTTGTCAGCGAGGCCAAAAATAATGACTTGTTATATTTTCTATAAATTAGTTGTAATGTCAATTTTTAATTCCATAAAAGTATAGGCAAACCATAAATCCACAGTATTGGTGAAGAAAACAGGTGGTAGTTTTAGCAAAAATAGTCCAAAAAAACAAAACAATTTTGCAGTATGTATACACAATGGGAAACAAGTGACTGAACTAATTAATCTTGTTGTTAATATGTCATTTCTCTAAAGTCATTTAATATCTTTTTTGCACATGCACCCACGTGGACGACAGCTATAAGAGTTTTCATTTTTTGACAATATTATTTCATTATGACTAAATTTGACATTTTGAACTTTACCTTTGACTAATATTGAGTAGACATGTCTTTGTTCCTTTTGGTTGTTTTTCACAAGAGGGGATTGATCGTTTTGATAATATCAGGTAATTCTGTTCATCAAAATTATAATAGATTGAAAAAATTCATTTGATATTTGATTTTGATAATTTGACATTTTGAACTTTACCTTTGACTAATATTGAGTAGACATGTCTTTGTTCCTTTTGGTTGTTTTTCACAAGAGGGGATTGATCGTTTTGATAATATCAGGTAATTCTGTTCATCAAAATTATAATAGATTGAAAAAATTCATTTGATATTTGATTTTGATAATTTGACATTTTGAACTTTACCTTTGACTAATATTGAGTAGACATGTCTTTGTTCCTTTTGGTTGTTTTTCACAAGAGGGGATTGATCGTTTTGATAATATCAGGTAATTCTGTTCATCAAAATTATAATAGATTGAAAAAATTCATTTGATATTTGATTTTGATAATTTGACATTTTGAACTTTACCTTTGACTAATATTGAGTAGACATGTCTTTGTTCCTTTTGGTTGTTTTTCACAAGAGGGGATTGATCGTTTTGATA
>JAJOOS010006977.1:0-19631 GCA_029582725.1 Solanum chiquidenum
CAATATGACGCCAGTTCGGGGATATGCAGTGCAGATACCTAACATAAATGGACAGCTAGATACTGCACTTAGAATCTTGTGACTTGTAATGACACATAGAGCTTATTTTAATGAATCAACGGTGATGCTGTTTATTGTAAAAAATATTTTTATCTGGGAGTATTTTTCACCCTAAGCACATTATACCTCTCACAACAAAACCCACCTTGGGGGAGTCAAGTATGCAAGCTTAGTATGAGAAATACCCAAGATCATTGATCTTTGTCCCCTGAACCTGTAACAGAAAGAATACGTAGTATTTTTGATAGGTAAGTTGACCGAGCTTATTTGAATGGATGGCATACATTTAGTACAATAAAGAGTTTCCTCGTGCTAGGCCTATGTTGTGACCCAAGCTACAGTATGATTTCTTAGTTGAGTGTCTTTGGACTTGGAACCTTGGTGGAGAGATAAAGGACAAAGGGGAGATAGAGATACAAAGAAAAAAGAGGTAAATAAGTCGAAATTAGGTGGACAGAAAGAATGTCAACTCAGAAAGATCCACTGGAAGTGGTTCTGGAGCATCTTGATGAATTTGAATTTCTTCCTCCTGAGATCTAAGTGCACAAAATTCCTAGTTCTTTTATAAGCAAGGGCCGGCAATTTTATATTTTGACACCCTTTGATAATTGAGGTTGTCAAGGCAGAAGAGTTGATTTCTCAATTTAAGGCTATGAACATAATGTTTTTTCATTCAACTTAAAGACTACATGTTACTGAAAACCGCATGAAGTTGCAATCTTACAATCTTCTTTTCATCTTTAAATGGACTAGCTAAACATTATCTACTGCTCTTCAGATTTTACTTTGGTGGGGAGTTTTCCTGGCTTCCACACCGGTGCTAGAGGGTGCTGAATGGCTAGTTGTGTTTGGACCAGTATTCATAACCTTGCTGCTCCTTTTTGTTAGTGGCATACCCTTGCTTGAGGTACGATCGTTCCTCTGTCTTACTACATTTGCCTCTAAGCATGAACTTATACTGTTACGTGCTAATTAAACAGGCATCAGGAGACAAGAAGTTTGGAAATGTTGCTGCATACAGATCATATAAGAGAAAAACTAGGTTGGTTTATAGTCTTCACTCTTATTTTCTCTGATTTAAGTGTAAAATGGTAAAATTGATATGATACTTGTTTCAGCCCTCTTATTCTGCTGCCTCCTGGAGTGTATGAGAGTCTTCCTCAATGGTTCAAAACCATACTCCTTTTTGAGTTTCCTTTGTACAGTCGCAATCTTCCGCAAGAAGAGTTAAGCTGGTAAAACCTAAATCCTTTGCTCAAAGTTTCTCCTTCACAATTTTTTGTTCCAATTATGTATAGCGGAAGTTTAGCGAAGTACTCTCTCTGAACTTCAGAGAGGGTCAACTTAATTCAATCTTTTACATTTTATTGATATGTACGTGTATCATAACTATCTTTTTGGTGCTATTCAAATTTCAAGTTCTGTAGTTCTCAAGATTTAACCTTAACTGGAGCTAACTTTCAAGTATGACCACAAGCACCATCTATGGATTTGTTAGTTATTTGCAAGAATCAACTTTTACCTAGAAGACATTGTTATGGAATTGATAAGAAATTTCTGTTGTTTGCAAGGAATAGACAAAACCAGCAAGGAAGCAGTAGAACAGACCCGAAGATGAGTTGACAGCTTAATTTTTGGGATTCCATACTAGTCCAAGTAATTTGCCAGCTGCTCGCTGCAATAGACTTGCTTTGCTTAATTATACATCTACATCTTCCTTTGGCTGCTCAAAATCCTAATTTGACATCTCCCTTATAGTGTAAATGTTTTTAATAAACTCCATCTATTTGGGCAGTGTTTACAAACTTCTTTTGCTTTGAACCGCAATTGTATCTTGAATCAAATCTTGCATTCACATAGTTGAGTAAACTTCTTGCTTCTTTGACTAAGAATGAAACAACAAGAATCTTGTTAGAATGTTGTTTGCATTGTCCGCCTCTGCCTTGCTTTTACCTTTGTAGTAGCATGTTTTTAGTATTATTGTACACATGCAAAGACAAAAAGTATGTCACTGACAGAAATTTATGTTAAAACAATTAACAAAAATGGATGCAAAACATGTCTTGAATATTAACCCTTTAAACTTAATGATATGTAATTTCACTTAAGGTTGTGTGTCTTAGGGTTAAATTGCTTGATTTGGTATAAGTATTTTCCATCAATATTTTGCAGCTTGGGGGAACGGAGACAGTCGTATATAAGGAGAGAAACGCATAAACGTGGAGGTCATAATAATGAGTTGAAGTAAGATTTTATAACCATAACTAGATCAATGAAATTTCTATTTGCCATGAAATGCATATCGACCTTTAAAACTTATACATTCCTTGACCTAGATATACAAGAAGGATCATTCATATATGTCATAACCATCTGAGGTTTGTTTAACAAATGGTGCATTTCTATACATGTGTGTTTCTGGCAAAGGGGTGTGGGGATGCTGAAAGGACCTCAAAACAAAAAGATGATGGATCCAATAAACATGATGATACACATCAATAAATGATATCATATGCCTCCTGTTTTGTTGATATTCTCCAAGGAAATAACGGCACCAGTGGTGTCCTCAGAGACGGGAGCATGAGACATTAAAATGTATATGACCCAAAGATGAAGGAAGATGAGGTAAATCAGAGAAAATATTTTTGCGTTTGAGTTCCTTCTAAGAAACACCATTCCGGTGCAGAAGATGGAGTCCAACTGCCGAATTAGAGATCCTAAATGTTGCTGGCCTGATCGCATTCTTTCTTCAAACATAGGCCTCAACGTTGAGTTGGAGATCCACATTCCAGACTCCAAATCACCCATTGATGAGGTACTGGGAAAATCAGTTAACATAGACTTGTTTTCTTCTAACGACCTTGAAACCGCCTAAATATGATATGAACAAACGGATTGAAGCACTCTGTGAACTACCTGCTATTCAAATTGTAATGGAAATATATTATTCAACGATAGAAATGTACCTCAATTTTAAATGTCATTGTGGCCTTCTCAGAAGACAGCGCCTCAACCTAAAATACAAGCAAAGTTCAGAAACCGTCTACTGTCCATGTACAACTATCTGCAGAAAACCAGATGAATGACTCCCTATTGGAAGTTAGCATGCTTGGTATCATTTACAGAATTAGACGGTGGACTCGAGGATCCATTAATATGAACTTTTCCATTTCAGCATATTGAACATAGACAGATTCAATAAATAATAGACAGCTCAAACAGCTAGAAAATTGAGAGCAAGATTTCTTCCCAATAAAATTCATTCTATGTTGAGTCACAGTTAATTAAGAGGAAGAACCTGAGCTTGTTTTTGAATCAGATGATCGGTAAATTGACTAAGCCTCCGCCTGAGCTCAATTTCCACTGCAGTTGGGTTTCCCAGTTCATGCTGTGTCGTGGCAATGCTTCTTTCTAGTGTCTTTGCCTAGAGATCCAGTGGTCACATCGATCGAACAAGATGAGTTTAACAGATAATAAAGCAAGCAAAGCACCACTAGCACGATCCAAGTCAATCACTGCTTTTACACTCTGACACCAATTTCTTAAAACAATGTCCAATAACATTTCAAACATACTGAAACAGTGTTTCAGTGTCATTCTTTCAATATCTAAATATTAGTTATGAAGGATTCCTCATATGCAAGACAAGTACCCTACAATATGATCATTTTCTTATAGCTGTAAAATAACAAAACATTGATGTACTAACTCAACGGTTCATATTGCAGCAGTAACCATAAGATGCAAATACTGACGAAACGAGAAGGGGACCATAAATTTGTCAGTGTAACCTAACATTTTGATTTTCTTCAGATTGAAAGCGGGTAAGCAAATTAACATGATCCACATGCAATTCCAGAGCAAAACCAATGCAGCACTCTCCGATTATTTGTCTTAGAACTCATTTACATACCCTGAATTATGCCACACAATGCCATGTCAAATGAACTATAAACTAGCTGATTTTTCCTAGGCTATTCACAGGACATTTCTGGGCCGAAACCCAAATAGTTCTGTTGTTCCAACAATTAATGGTGCTCGCAGAAGTGCATGAAATAAAGCTGGAATGCATGATCCACTCAGATCTAATGTTTCCAAAGAATATTGTACTATTGGGATCCTATATTAATTCAAAAAGGTCCAGCAGAAAAGTAAATTTTGACGGGGCCAAAAGTCGGGTTACCTTTTCTTGCAACAATCCCACTTTATCTGTTAAGAAAGAGTGCTCTGCTTCAAGCATCTCCCTCTCCACTTCAATCCCTTTTGAAGCCACTAACTACAAGTAATTTTCATCAAAATGAAAAAAGTTAGAAGATAGGGAAAGGAAAACTCATCTTAGAGAAAGTTATCTGCTTAAAGACCAAAAAAGATAAAATAGGCATTACTTACTTTTTCACCACTTCCCTGTATCCTAGATATCTTCCTTCTTAATTCTGCAAGACAAGAAGATTGTTAAAAAGCTTCAGTGATCTCTTTCTTGTGAAGAAAACTATCTTCTCAAAAAGAAAAATCATTTTTACAAACATTTTGTCAATTTCAATCTTTTCTGTTCTCATTTTTTTTATTCAATGGATCTTATTCAATAAATAGATGAACTGATCTACAGAAGCTGACTAGAAAACTGGCCTCCTGTCTTGTGAATCATTAAATCAACCAGCCACCTGTATTGCAATGCAATTTATACTATGTTGATGTCTCAAGCAGGGAATGCCACATAATGACTTACTGTACCTTGCAGACTTTGACAACACAAGTTATCTGAAATTCATATTATCACACATAACCAAAGATGTGTTTATAGTTTATGAATGCACATTCGCCATACAGGTATTGGTAACAGCTTTTTCTGATTAGCGAGAAGAAAAAAGCGTGACAAGATAACAACTTCTGACTCTGTCAAGATACCAATGCAGACCTTCATGAGCCGCTTCTTTTAACTCAATTTGTTGGCGTAGTTCAGCAACCTGACTAACCTGAAGCATTACATTAAACACTAATTAATAACATGCTTTTATTAACATTTTTTCGAAAGTTTTGATTCTTAAGCATATTCAATCAGAAATAGTAAAGTCTGAAGTTGAAAAAATAATTGATTCATATTAAAAACCAAATCAGTAATACTTTCTTAAAGCTGTTAGCAGTGTTTTAAAAGGCGGGGGCGTGAGGCGGGGTGTTATAATTAGTATACGGCGAGGCATAAGCCTTGAGACTGGGGCACAAGTCCTATGGATCTTTAATTTTTAATTTACAATATAGTATAATAATATAATAACATGAAATTATAAAAAAATACATCAATACTTTGAAATAATTACAAACATGATTAAGGAAACTCATAGAAAATAAAACTTCTAACATTATACAAATATAAATAATCATATATCTTAAATTTCTATTAATAAAAGAATCATTATTTCTAAATTATTTTTTTTTATCATACTATACAATTTACACCCCTCAAAGAAAATAATTAATAAAACTTACTACTATTATAATAAAAATATCACTCCATTATGAATTAAAAAAAATTCAAATAGCTAAATAAAATATGATAATTTTGAGACATGTGACAAAATCATGAACACCAATGATAAGTGAAAAGTAAAATTCAGCTATTTATTTTTACAAGAAATGTTACGTAATATATAATCATATTCCGAGTGTTACCAAATAGTAAATATGTGATACTACAACTTGTTATTTGAGTTACTCTTAGTCTTTGTATCTCTATAGATTAAAAAATTATTAAGTATCATTCACTTATTCAAGAATTATGAGGGTCAACAATGTTAACTAAAGATTTTAACATAGATCTGTTAGACGAGCCCCGAACGTTGGGGCGTTGGGCGTGCTAAGGGCGTATAGTCGGACGCTTAGGGCATAAATCTTACAAAACTAAGCCTCACACTTGAGTCTCGGGGCGTTTTGCTAGACAGCCCCGAGGCGAGTCCCAACAGAGTTTTTAAAAACACGGGCTGTTAGGTTCTTTTAGAAAGAAAAGATAGGGGAGGAGTACAATATTAAGGTACGAATAACATATGTGGTCTTGGTTCACTTGCTCAAAGACACATATTGTCTTTCTAGGTGAGGCAAGAACCCACTTAATAGTTTCTTCATTTATGTATCCTTTTGTTTGGTGTGTGTGTGTATTGTGGGGAGGTGGGACAAAATGTATTGGTAACAACCTGAAGTGGCACTCCCGCCTCCCCCCTCTCTCAAAAGGAAATAAAAAAGAGAACATAAATACTCCACAGGACCAAGATGGAGAGCTGCAAAATGAATCAGCTATGAATAAAAAGTTATAAATATTCTTCATTTATGAAACCGCATTGCAGGGCAAATGCAATTAACACCCAGAAAGTGCAACAGAAAATGTGCTGTGTAACTGTTTTCTAGTTGTAGAAGTAGAGTACAATAGAATTTCAAATTCTGCTGAAACAACGGTTAATATTTCATATACCTCTACTTCAAGATTCCATTGAACAGAAGCGAGAGACCTTGCAAGTTCAGCATTTACAGTCTGCAAGAAATAGCTACTGCATTAAATCTGCACTTTTAATTATGTATGATTCTCTGGACGAATGCTTTAACCATGACAGTTATCCAAGCCCAACAACTGAACGTAAAGTATGTACAAGCAGAATGATTAGGCAGATTGCAAAGTACCTCAAACTTTGCCAATCGGCCAAGAGTTTCCATTCTAGTACTATTATGTTTCTGTTTCTCCAACTCAACAGCTTCCATTGTTTCCATCATTTTCGTCTGTAACTCAGAAGCCTATAACAAAGTAGTAGTCATAAGCAACGTAGTTGGTCATAACTTTGAAATGCCTTTTAATTCTTCTCCTTCTTTTTTGTTGACTTATCAATGGTGAAAAATATAGGTGGACTTACTAGGGAGAAGAACAACCAAGGCTGAGAAACGTCAGCTTTTCTAAGGACATTACAAAGGAAACTAATTTATGAACGGAAAGTGCAAATTAGTGATTAAAGAAGCAGTATTCTCATTCCCTGATCTTCCCCAAATGATTTTGTTCGTTAAATATCAAACCAGATACAGTTTCATTCGGAGTCAAGTTGTTCTATTGCAAGGCGAATGTTTAACAACGTACACCTTGGTTTGCAGATTCTAATCCATGCAGTCCACAAAACAAGAAAATGAAGGAAAATCCTCTCCATCTCTTTCTTGTTTTTCTTTTAAAAGAGTGGAGTCCTCTGAGAAAACTGAGAACGGAGGAGAACCAAAATGTAATCCAATCGGAAGAAATAAAGCAAGAGCAACTCTTGGAAAACTTTTACAAGCTAAGACGGCATGGAATTAGCAAAACATGCATTATTTTTTTATTGTTCTTCTTTTCCAACTTCTATTTAACAAAAAAATAACCAAAAAGTTGGCGAAACATGTTCTCAGGAGACAAAGGAAAAGGTATGATCAGATCATCACAATATAAAATAACTTAATCAGAACATCAATCAGGTATAAAATTTTAAAAAGTAAAATCAGAAACTAGGAAACAGTCAAGAATACAACCAAGTGTCTAAGTCTATCAAGGTAACATGCCTATGGGGTTTGATTGAAATTGTTCAAATTTTACTTCAATATGAGAGACCTTAGAATCCCTCCCAGAAGAAGTTAAAAGAAACCTACCAAAAATTGATAAACTTCCAGTCAAAATTATGTAACTAGAGTCATAGAGGTTGACGATTCTTCTGAAAAGACTTTCACGTGCCAAATGCACATTTTATCTTAAACTCCAAAACAGCAAACAGATTACTGCCATTACTTATAAAAAGATCTGTAATTTCCACAAGTCCGTACGATCTTGAGTCAGGAACTGCTCAGTCATGTGGTTGGGGAAGGTCAAATCATTCCCTAAGGTGGCAAGCCAATTTTTATGAAATGAAACTATGATTTCCACCACAACTTAAAACCAGGAAAGTAAACTATTGTAAATAACAACAGTAAACAGAAAGATCAAGTATTTACCTCTTGAACTTGTTGTTTGGCCCGCTCTTCAAGTATTTTTTCTAAGCTCTGTTTCTCCCCTTCCAATTTAGCAACCTTGTTCTCACGTTCTTTTATAGCTTCCATTGCTTTTGCGGCTGCTTTTTCAGCTAGGATCTGTTCCCTTCTTCTTCTCCTTTCTTCTCTTTCACGTTCACTTTCCGAGTCTGATGAAGATGTTGAATCTGTCTCAGAATCAGACTCTACATTACTAGGTGAAGAAGAGCTCATCTTCAGAGAACTGGAACTCCGAGAGTCCACTTTTGGTCTGTCAACCATCACCTTTGCAGGCCTATTCCTCGGATTGTCATCCAGCTTATTCTTTATATCCAACTCCTTATTAAGAGTGGAAGACCCCAGTGCAATGCCAAGGCTCTTATCTCCAGAACGACTATTCACCGGAGACTTCTCTACACCCTTAACAACCTCCAAACCTTCATTCTTTACTTCATTTTGTTCATCCTTATTTCCATGCAAGGACTTCACATTTTCATGTTTTCGATGACGGTCCCCCTTACCCAAACCTTCCCCATCAATTTTGAGTTCAACATTTGAAGTTACCGGCACTGTATAGTCCACATTGCTAGCTCTTCTGTCTATCCTTCTACCGTCTGCCTCATTTTCTGAATGGATATTTGGTCCTTTAACACTCTTAACAACCTTTTGAGGTTTCTGGCTCCTTTTCCCATCCAAAGCTGGTAAATTTGACCCAGACCCCAAACTTCTTTGCTTTCTACCATCATTCCGACCACTACGGGCACTTCCAACTCCATTACTACTAGTAGTCCCCCCAGCAGTGGCATTGGGGCTCGGTGCACTTAGTAATTCAGTCCAATCATTATCTGTCAGAGCATTGGTACTGGACTTGGGACTCGAATCTACTGGCGTCACCGCTTCCTTATGTATCTTATAATTACTATTGCTGCCAAAGCTATTATTCTTCTCCA
This sequence comes from Solanum chiquidenum, assembly GCA_029582725.1. Classification (NCBI taxonomy): domain Eukaryota; kingdom Viridiplantae; phylum Streptophyta; class Magnoliopsida; order Solanales; family Solanaceae; genus Solanum; species Solanum chiquidenum. Next base: position 9,012 of record JAJOOS010006977.1, read on the forward strand.
GGCTAATAGAAGAAGAATTGCGATCACTTTTGGCTTTCTGAATTATATCATTTGTTTCAAGACTTTTCTTTTTGAATTGATCCTTAAGTGGTTTGTTTTCATTAGCTTTGGCTGTGTTTTCACGATCTATATCATCAGATCGCTGCTTTTCACTCTTACGGAGTGAATCAGCTGCTTGTTGATCTATCTGAACCACTCGAATAAAATATTAGGGAAAATCAATTAGATAACTACTAGGAGTACTACGTACAAAATTATACTCGTAAAATCAACCAAAAATTATCAAAATTAATTCCACTAAATTCCAAAGAAAAACTATAGGCAATTCACATGAGATAAAAGATGAACCTGATGAAGGAGATTTTCGGCGACTTTGAGCTTGGAAGAGATCCAGTGAGCCATGGCCGTCAATTAGTATATTGCCTTGTCGTTGTAGATCAGAAGCGAAGCATTGTTAGCGAAATGCTGCTGCGAATTTGATTTCAGTGAAGAAGAAACTGAGAGAGAAAGGCCGAGTCGGACAAAAAAATGCCTTCAGTGGTCCGGGCCGTTTGGTAACCTCTTCTTCATGAATCGAATTCTTCCCGGTCCGAACTCAGGTAAAATATTACTGCAAAGAGAACTTGAAGATTTCGAATGAGAAATAAGGGAATAATATTTTGTAGATTTATTATTTAGGGAACACTTGATTTTAAGGGCTCAATTTCTCATATTTTTTCCCTTGTAAGAAATTTCAGTTCTTCTTTGTGCACATTCCAAAATTTGGAAATTGAACTTTAGAATAGTTTAAATTTTATTAATCGTTCAATCCATATAATCACAATTAGTTATCCTACTTTTTTTTTCTTTTTCTTTTGTTTACTTTAAATAATCCTAATTTTATGTTTGCTTTGCTTAAATAAATAAATAAATAGATGTTTATTTGCATTTTCCAAAAACTTAATACTATTAGGCATTAGCATATATTTAATCAAAAATATACATGTAATGCATTTGTTCAATACCTAATAGTCATATCAAAATATAATGAGACAGGCGAATGAGATATATTACATTATTTATTAAACTTTCAAAGTTTTGATAGGTTTAAGCTTGTTCATTCTCGATTTTTTTTTGTGGGGTCGTATGGTTTAATCATAAAATATTTAGAATTTGTTTAGAGAAGTTATAGTAGTCTTGGGTCTAATTCATGAAAAAGACATAAATATTGTAGAGATTAAAGGAACTAATTAACCCAAGTCTTCACGAGACACATCATTCAACCAATTAGACAGCACTAGTAAAATATATATATCCCATGATAATTATATTCTTTTTTATTAAATTTTGAAATTATATATACACAACCCATCTATTGAATCTCCAATTGAAATCAAATAAATATGAATATTTTTCCTCTTAATTATATGACCATATTGTACAATCTATCCAGCAATTGAATCTCCAAGAATTGAAATCAAATAAATATGATTATTTTTCCTCTTAATTATATGACCATATTGTACAATCTATCCAGCAATTGATTTTTCTTTTGTGCAGACAATTTTTTTAGTTATCATCAATAGTTTTTTTTCCCCTCCCTTGGAGCTTCCACCCATTTTTGCTCCCTTGATGACTCGAACTCGCAACCTTCGGATTGGAAGTGAGGGGTGCTTACCATCCGAACAACTCCCTCTCGTCGTTTTCATCAATAGTCGTGTTGTATATTCTAGTGCATATAATTTTTGGGTATTGTAATTTTTCTACATAAGTTTTTCTTTTAAAATGTATTTGGTACCATATATTCCTCAACTACATAAACAATTTATATTAGATAAAAATCAACCGATGCCATTGAGCAATCATATAAGAAAATTTAAAACAATTATTGATTCATGCTTTTTTTTTTATTCAGTTCAATATACATATTAAAGCCTCGAATAATTCAAAATTGCTTCGTCGTGTAGAATCCAGAGAGAATTGATTCATGCTTTAAGATAAACGGACTAAGAAAAATTTGAGATCTCTTTGTTTCTGAATAATTAACTTTCACCAATATTCATAATCACTTTATCATTATAGTGTTGTTTCGTTAGTGCTAAAATTTACTATAGTATAATATTTTTTTACTTGATCAAAAAGAGATCGATCCACTTGCTACAGTGAAGTTAGGGGATGGAAGGAATTTATTCGGATCATCTTTTTCAAAGAATTATATTATATATATCGTCAATATTTTTATGTGTATATATATTTCATATTATACCTATTGTCAATATTTTTATGTATATATATATCTTTACTAGAAATCAAAGAATTAGTGATAGAATTTTTTTTAGCTAAATAATAATAATTTTATGCTAATCTCTCTTGTTCCCGAACAATTAACTTCCACTAATTTTCGTAATCACTTTATCATTATAATATTATTTCGTCAATACTAAATTTTTTTTTTTTTCAGTTGATCAAAAAGAGAACGCTCCACTTGCCATATGGTGAAGTTAGGGAATGAAGGAGTTAATTTGAATCACCTTCTTCAAAGAATCGTATTATACATATAATCAATTTTTTATGTGTATATCTACAAAAATTAGAGTCGGATAAAATTTTGTAGCTAAATAATAAAAATCTTAAGCTAATCTCATTTTAACTACGGATTAACAATGAGTTATATGAAAAATCAATTAGCTAAGAGCTATTTAACATCGAATAAGCTAGAAATTACCATTAAACTTCATAACTAATTCTATATTTTAATTTCTAGTAGTATATATAAGTTCATAAAAGAAACAAAGAGATTGGTTAACAAGATCCAATATATCACAAAGAAAAGCAACAACCAAAAGTAATTAAAGTGTGATCCTCTTCTTCTTTTTTTTCTCCAACTATATAATATATCAAAAGAAAGTACAAACAATTAGTAAATTCAGTAACAACAATTAACATTTTGTTTAGTGGCTGTTACTTCATTATCCATCATGTTAATAATTTCTAATTTTTTCCCTTCTTGAAGTGACTTTGGTGTAGTCACTTCATGATTTAACTTTGCTTCTAAGCTCTTTTGGCTTACAATTTCATGAATTTTGTTAATCATTTGTAGAAATGCTTCTTCAACATTTAAATTTTCCATAGCTGATGTTTCCAAAAAAGATAATCCTTCTAATTGTGCAAGGCTTTGTCCATCTTCAATATTTACTTGTCTTGAAGAATTTGATAAATCAGATTTGTTACCAACAAGAACAATTACCATGTCTGAACTTCCATATTCCCTAAGTTCATGTAGCCATTTTCTTAAATTTTCGAATGTTGTCCTTCTTGTTATGTCGTAGACAAGTAAAGCACCAAGGGCTCCGCGATAATATGAACTTGTAATTGCTCTAAACCTGAAGGAAATAAATATTCGAAACACTATGTAATATGATTCAATCGTAAATTAAATACACATCATATATTTTATAATCAAATACTTGCACTCCTATATAATTGTAATCCTACACAAAGAATCGTATATTTTATATATTTTAAAATCAAACACTTAACCACTTATATGATAAAATCTTACACCAAGGAATACATTCATCTAGCAAAGTAAATATAGTGTTAAATTTACCCTAAAAAGAAATTAACATCCATCTACAAGTTTTGATTCGAGTACACTACATAAAAAATTGATATTTAGCAGCGATTAATTAGTTTAATTGTCATTAAATACATATATTTTAGATACAATTAGTACTCTTGAAATTAAATTCAATAACAATTAACTAATGATGGTAATTAAAGATTTATCTCTCTTTATTAATATGTATATTTATTACCGCTAAAAACTTGGATATTTATCAAACAAAAACTACACTTTCAAACATTGAAAATCTGAGATAACATTAAACATATTTTGGGGGTACTTTTAATAGGCTAACAGTTCTAGATTCCACCATGAAATTAAAATATTAAAAGTAATAATAATGTAAATTACTGACGACGTCGTATTGCGTTATGTTTTGCTTTTGGTAATTGGATATATATATATATATTGATATTTAAAGCAATTATTTGAATTGGTGTAACGGATAGCGGACACGACAAAAGAAAAAACAAAGTGAACGTAAATCGATTTAATTAAATTTTAAATGTATGTTTTTTAGTCAAATTTATCATTTATGTCAAGTGAGCTGGTATCTTAACTTTAATAGACTTTTTTAGATGTTTTAAAAAAAAAAACAATAGACTTTTTAGAGGCGTGTAGATAAGGTTCATAGATCAATATGGCCGGTTTGGACTGATGTTGAAATTAATTTTAACTTTCTTGCAATTTTCACATCTTTTCTCTCAATTTCCTCTTTGCATGTCTTACAACTAAATTATACTTTTCATCCATAAATATTTTGTTAATACTTTTTTTTTTATTAAAAAAAAGGTTTTGAGATATTATTATAGTAATAACCTAACTATATCAATATATAATATAACATAACATCACATGAAAAAATAAGCACACAATCATTTGTATCAGAGAGTTCTAAGTTTCGATGGTAAGTTGGACTTTAAATTAACCTAAAAGAGAATTAAGAGTTTCAAAGGGAGAATCCCAACACTTAACCAAAACTTGCACCAATTCAATAACTATGATCATAATAGAGGTACACTGCACACAAAACATGTGTTAAGAACATTTTTTTTATTTAAATGTTCAGTATTTGTATTAATATTGGTTATATTTAAATTTGTGCAATGTACGATCCATTTTTTTGGGCAACGTTTTTAAATAGAATCTTTTTCATTCTTAAAGATTTGAACTCAAGACATCTGATTAAGAATAGAAGGATCTCAACCATCCCACGACAACTCACGTTAAACAATGAAAGATAGATTGTTGAAGAGAGAATATAAAAAGGGAAAAGTTGGGTACCTTTCTTGTCCAGCAGTGTCCCATATTTGAGCCTTGATGAGTTTATCACCAACTCTAATATTTCTATAAGCAAATTCCACACCTATAGTTGGCTTTGAATCAAGCTGAAATTGATCCCTTGCAAATCTTGATAAAAGATTTGATTTCCCCACAGCTGAGTCTCCAACAAGAACTGACTTGAATAAATAATCACACTCTTCATCAAATGAATCACCCATACTCATCAAGAACTAGTAATTAATTAGTATAGGAACACTAAAAATATTTATAAAATACAAAAGACCAACAAGAAAGAAAGAGGAAAATTGTTGTTGAAGAATAAGAAGAAGGCAGGTAATGAGTTCAAGTCATAATCACACAAACATAAATGTGAAACCAAAGCCATGAGGAGTCCTTTGAAATGGCTAAGGGAAAAGAAAAAAAAGGCAATGAGTGTATACCATGTGATACCCTTTTGATAATGACATTATTGAGGTTCTTTGTTTATTAATTATGTTCTTCTAAGTCTATTAATTATTTTTCATTATCCAATTATATTTTTCTCAAGCAAAGATATAGAAAGATCTCATTACAACTTGAGTGTCGTTTGGTGTGAGGTATAAGGTATAATAATTCCAAAATAAAATGTAGAATTATTTTATCCTACGTTTGATTGGATATATTAGATAGTCATTAGATTATTTATCTCATCATTTATATCATAGTGATAAGATAAGTTATCTCATATATATATATATATATTCCGGCATAATTAATCTTGAAATAACTTGTTCTAAATCAAAACGACCCCATGGAGTTTAATTTCTATACACCTGTGAGATTGCGTACACCCTATCCTTTTCAGATCTTATTCTAGATATAAAATTGTTATTATTTCGCATATTTTTTTGCACTAACAGATTACCTCGAAGCTAGTTACATAACCGTTTTTAAAAAGTTGATCAATGTAGGAAATTTTTTATTTTATTTTCATTTTTTTCACCCGATATCATATATCTATTTTAAGATTATAATTATAATTTAAATTTGTGTGATGTTCCATATTCAAATAGCGGAGATTTACAAAGAAGTATTGCGCTATTTACCAGTGAGTGGTATTATTGAACTTATCTTTTGGTGGGAGATGTTCTTTATTTTAGATAATGAAAGCATTCCATTACTATCAACCCAAAAAAATATGACCTCTCTGAGATATAAAGATCATAATTAAAATTTGAATTTGTGTCACGTTCAAACTCCAAAAAAATTGTTCATTATAGAGAAGCTTACCTGTTATACTGCTCATTAAAGGAAAACTAACTTACTATAATAAGTTAAAATATATATTGAGTTAGAGTGTAAAAACTTCTTACCCTTTAATTAAATATATAAAAGATGAATCCTTATAGTTATTAGGTGACATTCACTTAATTTGTAGTGGTAACCAGAATGTTGGCTACTAATTTAATTTTCCAGTGACCAAATAAATTGATCCATATGTAATGCCCTTTATATTTTTTTCCTAATTTTTAAATATGGAATAATTGCTTGTTCCCATGCTTCATGATTGAGGGTTCCTCACCCACTGTCAAAATAGCAATGGGACAGGTGGGGCAAAAAGTTAGTTAAGTGATTATCCTCCTATATAGTTAGAGGCATCTTAAGAATAAAGTAATAAAATGAATAATCATTCCTAATCCATTTTATTTTAGAAAATTAAAAGGATTTTGACCTAATTGTTGGTAATTATGAAATTGAAATACTCCGACATTCAACCATAATATCAATGTGTTTGGTATCAAATCAAGTCATTAGAGGAAACCATTATCTAAATTCTAAGAAACAAAAGAGAAAAAGTAAGAGCTAAGATTTGTTGGATTCGAAAGTGATTAAGGCGTCATGCGAAAGCTTATAACTTACAAATTACATGACGATAAACTAGATGACAAATAAAACTATACTAAAAGACATAATATTATTATATGATAGGACCAATTGACCTACATAATTAAAAACTAATAAAAAGAAACTACTAAAATTGTTGAGAGAAAAAATCTCCCCATAAACAAGACTCTCTAAACGACTACATTATGGATTCTATTATGTTATGCTATGGCCTATGAGAATATGAATCTTCATTTATAGATCTCTAAACTTTTCCTCTAAGGAAAGAATAAACCAAATATGGAAGAAAAATATATTTTTCTTTCATGAAAAGTAAAAACATTTATGATAATGTTGTCTTTTTTTTAAAGAAAAAATAAACTTCAAATAAGGTAAGAAAATCGTGGCAAAACTCTAACAAGATCTATGTGTTACAAGTAGAATCGTACTATTGACAATGTTAATTTTTTTTTAGACTTGCTAAAATAATAGTTCGCTCATATAATTTTTTTCATCTTTACAAATGTTTGCATATAATAAGAAGTATAAAAAATATATTCGAGGTGGACAAAAAAAATAGTCACTGTATTCATGTGACCTACACAATCATTTTCTAAACTTTGTTTCTACCTCAAAATTAACCTATTTTTGACCATTAAGGACTTATAGAAGAAATGGCGTCACAAAAAAAGGAAAAGAAATTATTGAAAAGTTAAGTCACGGATGAGGGTAATGCACAAAGTTGAGCAAAACTGAAAGCTGAAATATGGAAAAATAATTGTAGATTTTTTGTTTAGAAGTAAAGAAGATATTGGATCAATGATAAGGATGGATTTGGGCTCCTAAAGCCCATTAAAGATGTAGACCAAATCCATACCACTCGGCCCATCCTTGAGAAGTAGAATTATTATGGAAAAATTATCCCATATACACATTTAAGAATCAATTTTACGAGTTTTAAATATACTTTTAAAATATTCTTGCGTATAACAGATTATTTACGGGCTATAACATATCAATTAAATTTAATTTAATTTAAAAATCAAATTATATTTATTTAATGAATTATTAATCTATTTATAGTTTTTATTATTAATTAATAATAAGTATTTAATTTGATTTCACTTCCTTTTTTAAAAGCTGAAATTATCCGTTACCCAATTATAGGGATTTACTTCTATACGTTTCCTTGATTTCAGACGTCATTCCCAACCCCTCCAATAACCACCTCCCTAACCGACAATTATTCACTCACACACGCCACCACCTACAATTCCACTATCACCATTGTTTCTCAATTTCATCTCTCCCAAATTCCATCTCTCTCAAATCGTTCTCACCAACCAACTATGAAAATGCCTCATTTCAATTCTATTTCCAACAAAATCATGGTTGTAACTCCTCGAAAGAGCCCAAGATTAGTCGAAGAAACTTCTACAGATGAAGTTCATGCCCCATCTTTCAACATTTTAACTCAAACACCACTGCCAATAATTATTGAAAATCCGGATAGGGGTGGTTCAGACAAAAAAGAGAAAAAAAAAAGAATCAAAGAAAAGGAAGAGTTCGGTAAATCAAAAGGGGAACAAAAGGAAGGGGAAAATTAGTGAAACCCCTTTCGATTCTGATTCGGATTTTATTAGTGTATGTCCTTTGACTTTAATGATTGATTGTTTGATATATGTTAATGTGATATAATAGTGATAATGGTATGAATTATGTTTTGAGTGATTGTATATTAACCTTTGTTTATGATATAAAGTATTAAATTTATATGAAAATGGTATGAAATATAAAACTACTGATTTTTGCTAAAAAAAATCACATTATGGTTTTTTTTTAGTATAAACACACTTCTTGAAATGAAACATGTATGAATTATGATTAATATATGTATGAATGTGATTAAATAAGGTTGATTGTTTGATTTGTGCGAATTGTGATATAATAGGTGTATACCAATGGTATAAATTCTGTTTTAACACTTTTTGTGTGAATTTGGATGAAACCTGTATGAATTATGATTAATATATGTATGAATGTGATTAAATAAGGTTGATTGTTTGATTTGTGTGAATTGTGATATAATAGGTGTATACAAATGGTATGAATTCTGTTTTAACACTTTTTGCCATAGGTTGAAAAGGAATCCTACATCATTCAAATTTAGCCAATTCCACCTAGCATTGCAGATATGGTTTTATGAGTGTTGTCATCCGTTTGGCAACAAAATTGCTATCCGTGTTGCAATGGTCACACCGCGTATTCTCAATTGGAAGACATCGAATGAGAAATATGTTAAATAATATTAACTTTTCATTCCAAAAACACTACAAATTTCATCCTTAAAAATTATTATAATAACAACACACTTGTCTTTATGTTTTCATACAGATATAATCCAGACAGTACATTACAAACAATTTTCATACTCATTTAATACACATTTCATAAAAAATTCATCATTCATTCAAACTATATACATTTCTTGTACCCAATAATTAATTACTGTCACCCAACTTTATACATGAATAACAAAACTAATATAAACTCAACAATTTCACATTTAATACCAACTTAAATACACTTCGTCAAAATTTCAAAAAAACTTTTTTACATATTTCTTAACACACTTTCATACAGAATTCATTCGACTTATTCTATCAAATTCATTATCGACTTAAATCACTTTTCATGAAATTCGTCAACATTATAATTAACTTTTTTTACAGAATAATTAACACACTTTCATACAAATTTTATTTAATTTATTCTATCAAATTCATTCAAAAATCTACACTAAATTTATAATTTCACAAAACAACAACAGTATACAAAATAAACAAAAAAAACAAAAAATCACTATATATTATACATTTCACAACATTTAACAAAAAAACGATATCAACATGTAACAAAAAATGATTCCACTTCCACCATGTTTGATTAAAATTGATACGTGGTTGTCCATCAAAACAAAATCAAGAATTTTCAAAGATAAAAAAAACTATCAATTACTCGAATGTGTGAAATTTTTTTGCAGAAAATTGAAGAGAGAGAATCGTTGAAAAAGGAGAGAATAAAATCTGATTTTTATATTTGATTTTAATTGATTTGAGTGAATTAAGGATCTAAATAATCTTAATTAGTTTAAATCCCTTATTTCGTGCTAATTATTTATTATCTACAATAAATTCAAATTAAATTAACACCACAATTTCAGTTTTTTACATGTTTCCATTAAAAAACGTTTTTATTTTATTTTTCATTTATCTCTTCTTCTTTTTTTTAAACAACTTTTTTTAATTATTAAAAACAGTTTTTTGTAATAAATAATTTGTTAGAACCTGAAATTTTTAATGTTATAACTTGAAAGTCTAAATCTACTGCTATAGCTTGAAAATATTACTATAATATATGTCATATATGAAATTTATACTAATTATTATTTCGAGACAATTTTAGAAATAACTAACTTAGCTGATGATACTAGGGGTGTACATGACCGGGTTGGTTCGGGTTTTTCAAATATCAAACCAAATCATTTGTATAACAAATTTAAATTTATAAACCAAACCAAACTAATAAAATTCGGATTTTTTCGGGTTTTTCAACCTCGGGTTGGTTCAGATTTTTCAAATACCAAACCAAACCATTGTGTCGAATTTTTAAATTTATAAATCAAACTAAACTAATAAACCTCAAATTTTTTCAGATTTTTGGATTTTTTCGGTAAAGTTTGCATACAAACATATAATTAACTTGTGCTCTAAATATTTCTTTAGTCCAACCAAAATACAATTATCTAAGGTGTTTCTTAAAAAAATAACACAAAATATGAGATGAGTACTGATGACACAAAAATATTC
>JAJOOS010006979.1:0-14685 GCA_029582725.1 Solanum chiquidenum
CACAATTTATTTTTGATGCTCAAGACAAAATAATGACTTTATCTATCAATGTTACTTATGTGATTTAGACTCTCAGGTAGTTTGCTTCAAAATAGTTATTTTAGACGAAGAAAAGTTCATATGACTTGTAACAACGTCAGTTGAAGTTTGTATTGGTTTAATATTTATTATTTATTTAATAGCTAATTTTATGAGATAAATATTTCATTAATGCAAATATATATTTATATTTGGGTAGATATTTGTATTTAAATTAAAGTATTATATATTTCACAAATGTATTATCAAGTTAACAAGATCTTCTAACTTGAAAATATATTATTTTAAAATGTTTCGAGTTCTTTTTATTAAAAAATACTCACAACAAATGTGAAAATTTGTGAATATATAAAATGTAGTTGTTCTCTGCACATGTTCATATGACATCTAAACAATTTAACGTAAAATACACATGCAAAACACATCTGGTTAGATGACAAGAAAAATACAAAACAAATATAGTCTATAAAATAATTTTAGTGAGATAAGACTAATTACATGATTAAACCTTATCAAAGTGAAATAAATATATACATAATTGCATTTAGCTAATAAATTTTTTCATTAACCATCTTCATAGGTTTGCGTGAATAAAAAATATATATGACGATTCACATTGAACATTCACAAAAAAAATCTATAATATTATTTTTTACTAAGCTTATTATTCAAGTCTTTACTTATACAAGCAAATACTATTTACTATAACATAGCGAGAAAAGTAGTAAATAGAAAAACGCAAGAAAATGCCTTTTATACGGAAAAAAATGTACTCAAAATCTCCCCAAATTTGATTTATTTTTTTGCCCGTTTAAAAGTAAATCCATGGCAATCACGTTGGCTATTGTAAAGGGGGTGTTTGCCACTTGCCACCCACGTATTCCATCACGGCTCGATCCATTCAAAGCAAAATACCAAAGACTCACTCACAGCTGCAGAAATATTTGGCTTTCAAAATCTCATCCAAACCCTTCTCAATTCCTAGGGTTTCGAATCATCGTACTCTACAAGCTACTGCTGCAATTCTACGCTATTGCCTTTATGTTACATAATAAATGCGTACATATACGAATATACATACTCGTCGGAGGAACTTTTCACTTGCGTTGATTGAAGAAATCGAAGCCTGACAGTGGTTTTGAGATGACGGACGAGGGTTTAGAGAGGGAAAATGGCGGATTAACGTCTATGGAATCGATTGAGTCACGGTGGGTATTTCAGGGCGAGGATGATTTGGATATCGATAGTGGTGATCGAGATACTGTGGATGGAGATGATGATTCGACAACATGCAATGGCATGGAATTGGAGTCTGATGATGAGGATAATGTGGAGCAGAAACTGATCCGTACTGGTCCTCGTATTGATTCGTTTGATGTCGAAGCTCTTGAAGTTCCCGGTGTTCAAAAGAACGACTTTGAGGTGAGTGAGCTTTCGGTAATTTCTTTAATTGGCATTGCTAGTAGTAGTCCTACTAATTTCCAAACTATTACAACAATAATTATGTCTTAAATAGTAAACTATTTGAGATCTACTATAAATTTATGTATATCCATTCACTCTATTTCAGCCAATGTCATTCCGAATTGTAATGGTGAAAAAATGGAAAGTTGAAGTTAGTTTTACTTGTGTTGTTAGTATAGCCAGCAGCTGGTGCTACTTTGTACTGCTGTTCTTTCCTTCCATGATCAACTTGTTATTCAATTTATTTGCTGTGAGATCAAAGAATGAACTGAAATGTGGAGTCTGTTGATGCTCATCTGATGTACTAGAGGTAGATAAACAGAAGATTAGAAGGACTTGAATATACAGAAAGGTCTAGTCAAGCTTAGAGAAAGAAGCAACAAACTCAAGTTTGTTATAAGAAGGAATGAACACTGGATCTAGGTGCATGCTTAGCTCTTTTCTTAGTAATCAGAGACACACTTATCTTCTTCCTCCAATTTATTGATGACAACGTTCTCAGTTTAATCTGCAAAGCTGACATTTCCTTCAGCTACTGAAACTTTGCACTCCCTCCCACTAAATTTTTGTACTCTTCTAGTCATGCACTTTACAGCTCTCCAATGCCAATACATTTCACGTTATCAAATGAAAATCTTGTCTGCTTTGTGACGGTTAATCATGAGAATCTTTCACTTAGTGTTGTTTTAGTTTGTCAGGAAGTTTCGCTTTTTTTGACTAAGCTAATGCCCTTTGTTCAAGTTCACTTCCTGCCATTGCTTGATATAGCTTCTTTGCCAGTTACCATGAGTGACTTGAAATAACTTTGTAGCAATTAGAAGAACTTCAGTTACCTTCTTGTTAGAGACAACATTTCCTTTCTAGAGTGAGACTAGGCTAAAAGTCATTTGATGACTTTACTGTAGAAAAATAAGGCGTGAAATGACTATCCCGCAAACTTGAAGCTGTGTGCAGAGGACTAAATATTTCAGGCAGAAGAAATGGCTGAAAGCCAGCATCTTGCAGTGAATGGTCTGACAATATTGCTGCCTGCAAATCTTATAAAAAGAAAAATGTTGCTGTCAGCAAACTAGGCTCAAATCAAGGCACAAATGGGGTCAAGAATCTACGAGCTAATACTGTATACAAGATAAGAAGCTAGCACCAGCTAATCACAATGGGCCTAGTTAGGCTCTAATAACAAATATTTTAGAATGATGCACTGAGGGGTTTGGTCTAACGGTCAATGAAGTGAGCGAAATCTTGGAGACCAAGTTCAAATCCCAATTTATGTTGTCTGCCCATGCCTTGGTGGACAGAGTTACCTTATACCTGTGCTGGCGAAGGTACCAAGTATCCAGAGGAACAGTCTCGGTGTGCATAAAGTTGGACCAGCCCCATCGTTATTAAACAAATTTATAAAATGATATAGTTATTATAAGCTTCTAAAGTTGGCATTTGCTTCAAAATGTTGGGTGCAACTTCGGGAAATTTTCTTCTATAATTTTTTGCAAAAGCTGCTTTTTGAACCAATACCAAGTCAGGCACAAATAACAGATATCATTTTTTTCCGGAAAAAACTGATTATTCTTTTTCAACATTTGTTTGAAAATAACTCTTTTCCAATTTCTTGTTCTTTTTTTGTGTGCAAACATTCATCTTCAAAATTTTGAAGCAATGCCACCTAAAAACTGAAAGTTCTTTCTTTCCTGGTATTGTGGTTGCAAAAATATTTTTTACAAATAATATCTTTTTTTGGGAGAAAAAAACTCTTCTTCAAAATTTTGAAGCAAACACCACCTATGTTTCTTGACCACGTCAACCACTGATCAGGGATATACTTAATTTGAGAACCTTCACCTTTTATTTGCTTTTGGCTTTGCTTAATGGTTCCTTCTTCTCGGCATTATTAGACGTGAAAACCGTAAAGAGCTTTAAATTCTGCTGGAATTTTAAGCGTAAAGAGCAAATAAAGTGTGGGCATTAATTAAAAAAAGGCACAATTGAAGAGGACAATAAAAAATACATGTAATACAATAAAATAAGAAAAAAAAAAACAAACAATTATTTGCATCTAAGAAATATTGAAATAGCTATTGTGTAGTGCTGTCTTCTTCAATACATAACCTTTGGGCAATCACTGATGAGACTTACGCCTTAGCGGCTCAGTGCCTGAACTAAAGCATTGACTAAGGGAAGCAAAGCACTCGCCTACCTATTTTGTACCTTGTTCAGGGATTTAAGCATGCCTCAGACGTGCCTTTGACACCACTGCTTTTTCTGTTAACTTCATTCAACAAAGGTCCTTTCCCGAGAATGATATTTTTTATTTGACTTGTGTTTTGGCTAAATTCAGTAGGTTTTGATTTTGAACAACATATGCAGAATTAACTAAATTTTGCGTGTATTTTGCAGGATGTCTCAGTGGGTAGAGCAATCCTATTGGCCTTTCAGACTCTTGGAGTTGTTTTTGGTGATGTGGGAACGAGTCCCTTGTATACATTTAGTGTGATGTTTAGTAAGGCCCCAGTCAATGGCAATGAAGATGTTCTTGGTGCATTATCTCTGGTTTTATATACCTTAATCCTCGTTCCCTTGGTTAAATATGTCCTAATTGTTGTTTGGGCCAATGATGACGGTGAAGGTAAGCTAACAGTTAAACTTGGCTAGTTGTTTCACGACACTTACCACATTGCACTTCATGTTTTGTGTCTTCTGATTTATTCAATTAGTTGGTTAATAACTGCAGGTGGTACCTTTGCTTTGTACTCATTGCTTTGTAGGCATGCAAAGGTTAATCTTCTCCCCAATCAACTACGATCAGATGCTCGGATATCAAGCTTTAGACTGAAGGTGCCATCTCCAGAACTTGAGAGGTCCTTAAAAATAAAAGAAAGACTAGAAGCTTCATTGACATTGAAAAAGCTTCTTCTGATGTTAGTTCTTGTTGGCACTTCAATGGTGATTGCTGATGGTGTTGTTACACCTGCTATGTCAGGTATCCTAGAACATCTTTACAAAATTTGTTGGTCCTCTGGGATCTTTTTCTTCTGTGTAATTTATCTTCCTTATTTCTTTTTTGTACTTAATGTTAGTTTTAAACTATTGTGGATGCAGTAATGTCTGCTGTTGGTGGCTTAAAAGTTGGACTTTCTGGGGTTAAGCAAGGTAATATTATCTGTACAATATTGTTCACTTCATGAAACAGAAAGCGTTTCCATTTTTATTGATCTAAAAGTTTCACAAGCTGAAGCAGTCCTACAAAAATGATGTGCTCATAGCTTCCATTATACCACCCCTTTAGAGACGTCTATGAAAATTGAACTATATGTAGAAGGTAAGATATCTTTGCAAAGATGACACAAGCTAATCAAGAAATGGTTCAAATTTGCTCTATACTCTGATAGTCTACGTGCAACGAGATGTAAACCTCATTGCCATCACCTAGCTCAGTAATTGAAGGATTTTATGATTATGTTGCATGTTGCTTTGTGTCACAAGTAAGATTGCTTAAGAAAGACTAAGTGTGTGATATGCGATATCGCCATCATGACATTAATGTTCGCCTTATTATATGATGATGTAGTGTTTTTACTAGCCTTTTATTATTGGATGGTCATATTTAATGTTTTTGTAGTTTGATATAGGTTTGATGCTGCCCAATTACTCTTTAAGTATTTGTTCTTTGCATCTCGTGGTGATGAAGTTCATAACTATAATTGCAAAATTATTGTCATATAGCTCAATGAATTTAGTTGTGGGAAGAGGATTCTTGTTAATTTATTAGGCTAGTTGGTAAAATTGAAGATCTGATAACCTGGGCCAACAAACATTTAAAAAAGGGCATCTCGGTGCACCAGACATCCACCTGTGTTTACGCAGTGTCCGGGGATGGGCCGCATGCTATGAGGGTGTGATGTAAACGACTTAACTTGATCTGGATCGATCATCAATGGCTGATTCTGTAGCTCAAACCTGGAGACAACCTACTTTATTGATGCTCTAAGGCTCTACCTGACAATAATGTTATAAAACTGCTAAAACTAAATCTGCAATGTTATTTAGTTTTCTAGAATCAGACGAGAAAATGAATTCCATCCACTCTTTTATAATTGTGCACCTTTAAGCCCTTTTTGCTACAAGTTTCTTAGGTTTTGTTTCTTTTGCAGATCAAGTAGTGATGATCTCGGTGGCATGTCTTGTAATTCTCTTCAGCGTACAGAAGTATGGGACAAGTAAAGTGGGTCTTGTAGTTGGTCCAGCTTTGTTTATATGGTTTTGTTCCCTGGGTGGTATTGGTGTCTACAACCTCATTAAGTATGATTCTCATGTTTGGAGGGCATTTAATCCTGTTCACATATACTATTATTTCAAGCGCAACTCAACAAAGGCCTGGTACTCTCTTGGTGGCTGTCTTTTGTGTGCAACAGGTAGACACCTGTGAACTGATTCTTTTTGATAGCTGATGTAATTTGATTGGCAGCAAACTAAAGGTCTTGTTCTATGTATTTTTCTTCCCTTGGGGTTTAGTTGGGTTGATTCAAGAAGGTTGATGCAAGCTCCGTTGAGCTTGCTCTCCATATGTTGGTTATTTTCTTGCATATTGGCCCAGCATGAGATGGTTTGCATGTCACTTAATATATATTTACCTACAAACTTATTGCTGAGAAACATCATTTTTAATCCATCCATTACTTATTTTCTCTCCCACCTCTCAGGGAGTTCAATTTAAACACAGTGCCACTGTAACCCCCCAAAAAATGAGATTGAGTGTGTGTAGGAGGGACTAAGGGACATGTGTTTGAAGGGTAAAGCGACTTAATAAATTGGCTTTTATTGAAGAAGAAAGGTTTTGGAACTCACATATATTGCTTGATGTTGAATCACCAAAAGTCTGCCGGCTCAGAGATTTCCCTTTATAATAGCGTTTTAGCATGAACTTGTTGCTAGTTTTGGGAAAAAAAGCGTCCCTTGGATATGGATGCCTTTTAAGTAGTTCCCTTGGACACTTATGAGCAATGTTGCTCGGACTCTTTAAAAATATTGATGGGTATGTGCCAGATCCTCCAAAATAGTGTATTTTTGAAGGATCCGACACGGGTGCGGCAACCTTTTTGGAGAGTCCGAGCAACTTAACTGATGAGTACATTTTGCAGATTTCGCTTGAACTAGAAGTCCAACAAATGATTTTGCCTGTGCAAGTCATGCTATATGTGGAACATTTATCATTATCATTTCACTTCCTAATGTGGTGTTTGGTCAAATTTCATCTTGAATATCTTTCGGATCATCTCAATAAGTTTGTGTCCATTGCTGTATTATCATTTCTGTCGTAGGGTATGAAAGTAAACATCTCTAAGTCCTTTCTCTCCATTCTTGTCCGAACCTGCATGCATAATGCAGATTTTATAAAATAGAACCACTGAGTTGGTAGATCGTGAAGCCTTTTAAGTAAGTGACTCATCCAGAGCCATATGCACTTCTGTTTGTCCTCTTAACTATTTTAAAGGGTAAAACTCCCGGTCAAGCTTTTATATGCAACAGAATCTGTTTTAAAAATTAAGCTGGTCTTCTTATTAGTGTGTTGCTTTGTGAGCAAAACATGAATAAAATGCCTCTTCACGTTCGTTTACTGCGTCGCCCATTAATTTTTGTGTCCTAGTATCTTCTTTTTGAGTATTTAGGATAGGATGTGTTTGTGATTTTGCCATCAAGCCTGTTCTTGTTTTATCCATTTTCTTTAGATATACAGCTGATCACCAATTCTGAAATACAGGTTCCGAGGCAATGTTTGCAGACCTTTGCTATTTTTCTGTAAGATCAGTTCAGGTATGCAGCAGAATTTATTTATTTTTGGTAGAAAGGGTGTATAATACGTTAATATTATACTATAGATCCGTGCATTTTCGGGACATAACCTCGCGTCTCTCTTTTATGGCGCTAAAGATGTTCAATTTGACATATATAGTTATTGATAATAGAATGTTGTCTAATTTGCAGCTTACATTTATGTTCCTTGTGCTTCCGTGCCTTCTATTGGGATACCTTGGTCAAGCTGCTTACCTGATGGAGAACCATGCCGACACAACACAAGCTTTCTTCTCTTCTGTGCCAAGTAAATCTCTAGTCCTGTAGCACTCACTCTGAAAACATCTTGTTTATTTATCGATAACCGTGGAAAAATTATGAGAAAAAAAATGGAAGACGTGACAATTTTGTGGAAACAGAAGTGTCATGATCATGTGTAGTTTTCATTATTACAGATAGGTTTCTGAATATAAAAAGGGGACACAGACTAAGTTGCTCGGACTCCAAAAATGTTGCTGCACCTGTGTCAGATCCTCCAAAAATGCACTACTTTTGAAGGGAAACACACACACCCAATGACATTTTCGAAGAGTCCGAGCAACATAGCACACTGACAATGTATTCGTAGGGTGAAATTCTGCAATTATATGCAGGTGGAGCTTTCTGGCCTGTCTTCTTGATTGCCAATATAGCTGCTTTAATTGCCAGTAGGGCAATGACCACAGCGACCTTTTCTTGCATTAAACAATCCACAGCTCTAGGCTGCTTCCCTCGCCTCAAGATTGTTCATACGTCCCGGAAGTTCATGGGTCAGATTTATATCCCAGTCATGAACTGGTTTCTTCTGGCGTTGTCTTTGGTGTTGGTCTGCTCTATCTCAAGTATATACGAGATCGGAAATGCTTATGGTAATCCTGTTCTCTTTAGAACTTGCAATTTCTTTGCTGATTGCTCTCTCTGTTTCCTTATTACTTAATGTTAGTCTTGATTTGCACTTGGAGCTTTCTGATAAATGTTTGAAAGTAGGTAGATACAAAATTGAAATACCTTGTCCATATACCATCTTGCTAATTCGTCTCGGATGTAAGCACTGCAGTCTTTGTTATATAAAATGCTCACAACAACAACAACATACCCAGTGTAATCCCACATGTGGTGGGTCTGGGAGGGTAGTGTGTACGCAACCTTACTCCTATATAAAATCCTCACTATTTTTTTCTTCTTTTTTCCATCTTGTTAACTTGTTACATTGATTTGTCTGGTGTTTCGGAATTAAAACCCTCGGAATGCAGTGTGTTTTCAAACTCATTCGTGAAAACCTGCAGTGTTTTACTCTTTTTCAATAATTTAATTTTATGTTTCAACTTTCTTTATCAATTCCAAAATTTGAAGATGACAGGGAACACTTGGAAACTGGTTGACAAAAATGCTGGTTTGTTGTCACTGTAGTCCTAATTCTCCCACATCACCACATATTCTTTTGCGGCAGAGTCTGTTTGAAGTATGTAGTACATGTACAGTGATTCATTTGTTCACAAACAAACTTGACCTACCTCTGTTTGAAGAGTTTTTCTTGTGAACTATGGTATGTAGGAGAAAACTTTCTCATAAATTTTGTATTTCAATTCAGAGTTGTGTCTTTGATGATGAAAAACTTAAGGTGCTTCCAAGTGTTCATCAAATGATTTATAGACCGCCTTGTTGATTTCTGATGAATACCCTGTTTGACAGCCATAGCAGAGCTTGGAGTGATGATGATGACAACAATATTGGTTACGATTGTTATGCTTCTGATATGGCAGATCAACATCTTAATTGTGCTAAGTTTTATCATTATCTTCTTGGGATTGGAGTTGACATTCTTCTCGTCTGTTTTATGGAGTGTGGGAGATGGAAGTTGGATTATACTTGTTTTTGCTGTTGTCTTGTTCCTGATTATGTACATCTGGAATTATGGAAGCAAGCTGAAGTATGAAACTGAAGTCAAGCAAAAGATGTCCATGGATTTGTTGCGCGAATTGGGCCCCAACCTTGGAACTATAAGAGCTCCTGGAATTGGCTTGCTTTACAATGAACTAGCAAAGGGAATACCGGCCATATTTGGACATTTTCTCACCACTCTACCTGCTGTGCATTCCATGATAATTTTTGTTTGTATAAAGTATGTTCCTGTTCCAGTTGTACCACAAAATGAAAGGTTCCTGTTCCGGCGAGTCTGCCCCAGAAGCTACCATATATTCCGTTGTATTGCCAGGTAAACTAAATTTCCCTGTTTCGCTAGTACCTTCACTACATAGACCAACTGACGTGACTAAAGATAGCTAGAATAAGTATAAACTTTTGCACAAATATTGAGTCCAACTTTATTAAAACTGCTGCATGACGGATGGTTAAATGAATATGTATGGCAGATGGTTACCTTTGAGAAGCTGAAACTTTCCTAATCTTTGGATGCTTATAACAGTTTTCTGTCGTAATATTTGTTTTCTCATCTGCAATTGATGTGCATCTAAGGCTACTTGGCTACTAATTTCTCTGTCCAAAACTTTGGATCTACAGATATGGGTACAAGGATGCTCGTAAAGAAAATCACCACACTTTTGAGCAACTGCTCATTGAAAGTCTTGAGAAGTTCATACGCAGAGAAGCTCAGGAGCGATCACTTGAAAGTGATGGCGATTGTTCAGACTCTGAAGAAGAGTACTCCTTCTCAAGGGTCCTTGTAGCTCCGAATGGAAGTGTTTATTCGCTTGGCATTCCTCTCTTAGCTGATTTTAGGGACACAGGAAAGGCAGTTATGGAAGAAAGCACTTCAGAAGAGTTGAAACCTGGAACGTCTTCTGAGTCGTTAGTGTCTGAGGTAGAGCAATCCCTTGAAAAGGAGCTCTCATTCATACGCAAGGCCAAAGATTCTGGTGTGGTCTATCTTCTTGGTCACGGAGATATTAGGGCAAGGAAGGATTCATGGTTCATTAAGAAGCTTATCATAAATTATTTTTATGCTTTCTTGAGAAAGAATAGCAGGAGGGGAACTGCCAATTTGAGTGTTCCACATTCGCATTTAGTGCAGGTCGGCATGCAATATATGGTGTGAGTTTTTTTTTTTGTATAGGTCCACATAAAGGTATTTTGGCAAAATTTTTGGTCATCTGTCAACTTGGCGTCATGATGTACATCATAATCATTGCCTGACCATTTGATGGATGCACAGAAATTGTCATACGCCTGTGTTGCATATCACAGGGTGGAATTTTGGATTCCCTGTCTTAGAGCTTGGAAGATTTGGCTTCTGGTGTAGTTGTATAATGGATTCACCAACTTACTTTGTTGGGTTGCGCGTGGGGCTGTGATGATTTCCAAGATATGGAAATCCGTGTAAACTTGTATGTTAGCTAAGCGAGAGATTAGACCAAATTTACTTTTGCAAAGCACAGGACTGAGATGTATCGGAGTAGGATAGACTCAACTTTACCGGACTCCAACTAATTTCTGATTGGTCATAGTTGATTGATTCATGTCCAAACGCTAAAAAATTCCTTGGTTTTATACTGATTGATAATGTTGTTTGTTATCTTCTATTTTGTGAATCGTTATTGCTATCTTGCACCTTCTTTGACCTGTTGTAGATCTCAGATTCGGTAAAAGAAGTGATCAGTTGGACGATATTTCTGCCTAAATTTACTGGAAGCTGAGAGTGGCCTTTTCTTGGCACGATCCAACTATTACACATTGAATGCTTAACCAAATTGTTTGTGGTTCCCTAGACAAATTGATTCAGTGCCTAGAATCTCGGTATACAGTTTCTGTACGTAGTCTGTTATGAACATAAATCCGCATCCCCAACCATGTAAAACTGCAGATAGCGGGATCCATTAGAATGTGACGGCTGATAAGCTTGAGCTGAAGCAGAGTCCCCCATCCCTGTCCGTTCAAACTGCGGCAATTACAAGATTACACTCCCTACAACTGATTGGTATCCCAAGCGGAGGGCTAACTGAGTGTTCGAATCCATCACTGACTAGGCTTGTGAGGATTCACTATCTGGATGTTGGATATGGATGTTTCAACTTTTCTTGATTCAAGCTATCAGAATCAGAAGGGATATCAACTATTACTGATTGTCCATGTATTTCCTTCTGCCTTGATTTAAACTTGAGTCTCAGTAACAATGAATTTGTCATCACACCAATTGAGCTTAAGCCCATGAGAGCTCCTGCTATTGACGGAGTGAGCATGGTTCCAGTAGATGGCAGCAAGACTCCAGCAGCTACCGGAATTCCAACCTGTTGGAGCAAAGATTAAGAGGAAGGACATATGAAGAAGAAACTGAATTAATAGCTCACAGCATTGGAAAAGACACTAGTGATTGGCGGTGGTCTCCCAGAGAATAGAATTTTGAGAGAATCAACATAAAATTTGTATGTTTGTTATGGTTTTTCTAGTATGTGCCCACACGCATCTGTGTGTTCATGAGAAACAGACCAGTAATCTTGTTTCCCTCTCCTCTTTACTTGCAAAGATCACGGGGGACTTCTGAATGTGATTAAAGCATGGGTCCACACATTCTCCAAATTAAATACTATGCAATTTCACACATGTAGCTTCTGTACGAGCACAATTAATCAGCAGCAAGATTATTATTGTATCACATGCGTTACATATATGTAGGCTTAGATCTTTCGATATGTGACAGACTACTCAGGTCTTGAAAGAAAACAAAAGGGAAATGCACCCCTTGATTTTTTTTCTTTTGGGAGAGGGGTTGTGCAGAATAGAAAAAAGAGAGAAGAATAGCATTCCCATCAGTGATTCCAGGCAAACTAACAGAGATTGGTAGGCGTCCAAAAGGAATGACTTGCTATGGCAGAAAAGGGAAGCAAGAGTCTTACCCTCCCACAAATTTGAATAAGCCTCAAGCATGGTCATTTAAATCTTTAATCAGTGATTTGCATGTAGCGAATTAATACCATCTCTTTAACTTAATCAGTTTACTTGTTTAAGATGGCAATGCACAAAGAAACTCTTCCTGTTCTCATGGAGAGCTGATACCGAAAAACTTACGATGTTGTATCCGAAGGCCCACCAAAGATTTTGTTTTACAGTCTTCATTGTTAGCCTGCTTAGCTCCAGAGCATCGAGCAACTGCAGAAAGGTGATTTTGTTAAAAATTATATTACAACATGCAAGATGAAACATCATGAAGAAATACTAGCATCCATTGATCCAAAAGTCCTCACCTGATTTCAGGCCTTAGTATACCCTAACAACATGATGACAGAGCAAGAACTAAAAGAAACTCTAAAGAAGCCGCTGCCCAATATTTTCTGTCAGTAGACAATTTCTTTTTAAGACTATCGGTGTGGTCTGCGGAGGGTAGAGTGTATGCTGACCTTACCCCTACCTTGGGAGGAAGAGAGGTTGTTTCTGATAGGCTCAAGGAAAAACATATCAATGCAAATTGAAAAACAATTAAATAATGGAAGGTGAAGAAATCCTGGTGAAACACTATAGAAAGCATCCTGAAAAAAGAAAAGGAAAAAAAAGAAATAGTAATTGCAACAAAATAGTGCGATAATTAAAGTACAAAGAGACTGTAGAAGGTAACATAATTCAAAGGACAAGAAACTACAGGGGAAATACTACAACTACCAGTATGGAAGGATAAGCAAGACAACGCTCCACTGCCTACAAACCTTCTACCGTAAACCGTGTCATCCACAACCTCTTGTCCAAGGTCATGTCTTTGATAAGCTGTCCCCAATACTTTTTCTTCCTATGTCTACCTCTACCTCTCCTGAAATTATACCTAGCCAACTAGGTAATAAACATACTTAAGTACTAAATGATTTAGATCCTGGTAATCAGTTCATTCACCTAGAATTCACTTTCATGTAAAGTCTCCACATTTGATTCTACTAAGACCACTGCCACCCAATCTTGAGAGTAAGAGAGTTCCCAGACCAATGTATTGTTACAACGTATTATCAACTCACCAAGAAACCTTATTGCGGCAGAGAATCAGAGTGTAGTGTACCTTAAAACTTGAATACTATTTAAGCAGAAAATCTCAAGTAATTCATGTGAGGCTCCATGAGTGCATTCTTACAAGGATTTGTGACTTGTTGTGAGCTCTATATGATTCACAGTGGCAAAGGAAATGGTTGGTTATTTAAACAGCCAACTTATTCAAGATGCACAGAAATTTAACATGTAAGCATGGGAGTTTTCACTCCCAAATGCTATGTCAGGGAATTCAGGACTCAAAAGGCCCTTTTAGAGAAAGTGCTATGTGTTCCAAACAAACTTTAGTAAACATATACAATGTAATAACATATACAATTATCAGCATGTGTTCTGAAAGCTAAAACCTTAAGACCAGAACAAGAGACCATGTTTGCCCAATCTTACCATACACACAGAAACTGAAGCCAGGTTACTCTAGTTCCAGAAAAGAAAGAAAGAACATGAAAGCTGTGAAAATTGCAAATAGGAGAGAAGGAAAACCTGAGATAACCGATCGTGCATCAGTACAATAGAAGACACATCACTTGCAGCTCCAACTCCACCACCAATAGCTATTCCTACATGTGCTGACGCCAAGGCTGCAGCGTCATTTATTCCATCACCCACCATAGCTACTACTTTCTGATCCTTTTGTAGTCTGCTTACAAATTTATTTTTTTCATCTGGTTTGACTCCATAATATACCTGCATTCAACCATCTACCATGTTGACATTTTCATCTGTTTGAACATACTGAAAACAGGAGATCTTCTATGCATAGTGATAGTTGCATAATAAGCTGTACACCCTTTTAAGAACCAATTTGAGATCTGACAGGTACGGACTTGTACAATTCTTTCTTGTCTTTTTTTTTGAAAAGGTAACATTGTGTATATTCATTGAACCAGTGCATGGGTTGCACTAAACCATATTTACAGCTTGTCAAAAAGTAAGAAAACTGAATCTGAATCCTAACAGGAACTTAGGATATCTATAATGGATTCAGTGTCCTCTAAATACATTTGCTTGCACCAAAAGCAAAAAAGCCTGATACAATTTAGTTTGATCTTTTGAAGATCACAACTCTTGCTCTCAAAACATCTAGCATTTCTTTCTTTCCAAAGAGTCCACCAAATACAGGCTGGATTCTTATCTTAATAGAGAGGTAATGAATGACTCAACTTACACATTCTGTGAGTAATGATGCCAGAGATCAAGGTCTTATATTATAAAGCTCATAAAAGATTCCTCCTATCAGGTTTAGCTAATTTGTTCTCTATACGATCTATGTTGTTCTCTTTAGAGCAGACGACACTTACTGTATCTCGCTATATCCTGTGGAAACATTAGCTCCACTTTGCAGCTTGTAACATACATTTAGGTACAAAGAAC